>JAHRHZ010000034.1:4787819-4832544 GCA_024137785.1 Ginglymostoma cirratum | reverse complement strand
AGCAGATGCGGCGGAGGCGAAGGAATTGGGAATAGGGGATGGCATTTTTGCAGGAGGGTGGGTGGGAGGAGGTGTATTCCAGGTAGCTGTGGGAGTCAGTGGGCTTGAAATGGACATCTGTCTCTAGGTGGTTGCCCGAGATGGAGACAGAGAGGTCCAGGAAGGAGAGAGAAGTGTTGGAGATGGTCCAGGTGAACTTCAGGTTGGGGTGGAAGGTGTTGGTGAATTGGATGAACTGTTTGAGCTCCTCGTAGGAGCACGAGGCGGCGCCGATGCAGTCATCAATGTAACGGAGGAAGAGGTGGGGTTTAGGGCCAGTGTAGGTACGGAAGAGGGATTGTTCCACATAACCTACAAAGAGGCAGGCATAGCTTGGGCCCATGCGGGTACCCATGGCCACCCCCTTTGTGTGTCGGAAGTGGGAGGAATTGAAAGAAAAGTTGTTGAGGGTGAGGACGAGTTCGGCTAGGCGGTGTGGTATACTGCATCCGCTGTACCCGTTGTGGCTTCCTCTACATCGGGGAAACCAAGCGGAAGCTTGGGGACCGCTTTGCAGAACACCTGCGCTCAGTTCGCAACAAACAACTGCGCCTCCCAGTCGCGAACCAGTTCAACTCCCCCTCCCATTCCTCAGATGACACGTCCATCCTTGGCCTCCTGCAATGCCACAGTGATGCCACCCGAAGGCTGCAGGAACAGCAAATCATATTCAGCCTGGGAACCCTGCAGCCCAATGGCATCAATGTGGATTTCACAAGCTTCAAAATCTCCCCTCCCCCAACCGCATCCCAAAACCAGCCCAGCTCATCTCCACCTCCCTAACCTGTTTTTCCTCTCACCTCAAGCCACACCCCCATCTCCTATCTACTGACATCATCCCGCCCCCTTGACCTGTCCGTCCTCCCTGGACTGACCTATCTCCTCCCTACCCCTCTACCTACACTCACCTTTACTGGCTCCATCCCCGCCTCTTCGACTCGTCTGCCTCCTCTCCACCTACCCTCTCCTCTGTCCATCCTCTATCCACCTCCCCCTCTCTCCCTATTTATTTCAGAACCCTCTTCCCGTCCCCCATTTCTGATGAAGGGTTTAGGCCCGAAACGTCAAGTTTTCCTGCTCCTATGATGCTGCTTGACCTGCTGTGTTCATCCAGCCCCATGCTTGTTATCTTGGATTCTCCAGCATCTGCAGTACCTTTTATCCCATTAAACCCTTCCTATTCATGTACCCATCCAGATGCCCTTTAAATGTTGTAATTATACCAGCCTCCACCACTTCCTCAGACAGTTCACACAAAGGGTGGTGCACGTATGGAATGAAAAAAATTGTCCCTTGGGTGCCTTTTAAATCTTTCCCCTCTCATCTTATATGGCCTCTAGTTTTGGACTCCCCTAACCTGGGGGAAAAGATCTTAGCTATTCACTGTGCCCCTCATGATTTTATAAACCTTGATAAGGTCACCCCTCAACAAGGCTGAAATGAAATAAAATGAGAGGGAGGAGACCTTTGTGGAACATTAACACTAGCATAAGCCAGTTAGGGAAATCAGCTGTTTCTTTTGTCACTTTTGTCTTGTACACTTTGACAATTTGGGAAACAACAATTCACTTTTTTTTCCAATACAGTCACTGCTCCAAAATCAGATTAGGTAACTGCATGGTTTGCATTTTAGTCCACAAATGAAAGACCAATTGCTTGCCACTTTCTGTCAAACACTAACACATGCTCATTTAGAACTGCAATTAGCTGAATGTATACTTCCAACAGTACACTTATGACACATTTGGAAAAAAAATTATAATTGAATAGAAATCAAAAATCAACTGAAGTTTGGGATTACTCGCCTCCTGCAAAAATCAAAGCAGAAGATGGCACCACAATGGAAAGAACAGCCTGGCGGCAAAGTAGTTTGGAACTTCTTCCTACCTTTCTGAATCTGCTCACAACTAGACTTTCAGTTACAAGTTTTAACTAAAAGATCACTAGAGAAAAATTAAGATGCAAAGCTGCATGCAATTTCTAGAAATACATACCTCCACGTTTGATACATTCTCAACCAATTTTGAAATATTGCTACCTTAACATGTACGTCATTCTTAATTTTTTTTTAAAACTTTCAAAACTAAGGAAAAGGGCAGCAAAAATGTTATGTAGACAAACAGGAGGCTGGAAGAACACAGTAAGTCAGGCAGCATCTGGAGGAAAGGAAAAGTCAATGTTTTGGGTGTTAACATTTTTGTCCTGAAGAAGGGTATGATCGATTTTGGACGCTGATAGTGGTGAAATGGATTTCACAGAATAGAATTCCTACAGTGTGAAAGCAGGCCATTCTGCCCATCAAATCCACACCAACTCTCTGAAGAGCATCCCACACAGACTCAGCCCCCTACCCTGTTCCCTGTAAGTCTGCATTTGCCATGGCTAATCCACCTAGCCTGCAAATCCATGGACACTATGGGCAATTTAGCATGACCAAATCAACCTAACTTGCACATTTTGGACTGTGGAAGGAAACCAGATCATTTGGAGAAAACCTATGCAGACACAGAGAGAATATGCAAACTCCACACAGTCACCGAAGGCTGGAATTGAACCTGGGTTCCTGGTGCTGTGAAGCAGCAGTGCTAACACTGAGCCACTGTGCCACCCTAATGAAATATGCTGTGCAGTGGCAGTGGAACTTGGGCTTGGGCAAGACTGAATTCCTGGTTTCAGATGGGCTAGCTGGGAAGAAGTTGAAAGACTCAGGAGATCAAGGAAAGTTTAAAACTGCTAGATATTATAAATTCTAGAAGTTAGAGAGAGCTGTCTGTGACCATGGCACACTGCCAAAGCATACTTTTAATTCTCTTCACCTCTGAAAATTTCCCCTTTAAGTCTCAATTTGTTTTCCTCCCTTCTATTTGTCTTTTATCAGCTTCTGAGAGTAGGGGGCAGGGTTGAGAGGGTTAAGGCTGTGTATGCCTGCCTGAAACAGTCATGCAAAATCAACTGATCTCTTAACCTTCTTCTTGCATTCAATAATATTGTCTGATTGAAGCAGTTTTAATAATACAGCTCCGGAGAACTATGGAATACCATAAAACATCAAGCCAAAAATGGAAATGCACGTGATGGAAACTTGAGTACTGTATTAGCTGCGTAATGTTAAGTAAAGTAACTTCCCCAAACAATCAGATTGTGGTTCTCTTCCTGCCAACAACACATTCATCAAAGTATTTATACGGAGAAAATTTCCACTGGGACATGTGGCTCAATTGTTATCCATTTCCACATCAATTGCAAGGTTTTTAAAAGCAGGGCTATGTAGGGGGTTGGTTCTACTATTCCATAAATAGACTGGATCCTCTCAGTGGTCTGCTTCCTCAAACTCACCATCAACACCTGCATTTTGCCATGCAGTATCAGACCCTACACGCCCACAATAGCTATCGATAAACACATTCTCAGGAGCTGTGGATCATCTTTTGAGATATACTGAAAATATTCACCAGGGCTCCTCTGACAACACCTTCCAAACCCATGACCACTTCCACAAAGGAGGACAAGGGCAGTAAATATATGAGAACACCAACACCCGCAAGTTCCCAACCAAACCACTCTTTGTCCTGACTTGGAAATACATGACCGTTCCCTCAATGTCACTGGCTCAAAATCCTGAAGTCCCTGCTTAATGTCATTGAGGACCTGCCTACACCAAATGGATTGCAACAGTTCAAGGAGGCAGTCCACCACCACTACATTCTCAAGGGCAATAAGACATAGGCAATAAATACTGGCTCAGCCTGTGATGCTTACTTCCCACATGAACGCATTTAAAAAAAATACATCTGTGATATTGTAAATATCAGAACTTTAATAACTGTTCGTGGATTGAAAGAAGCGGCAATAACTGTGTCTGGAATAAACTGTTAAGAACAAGGACAAACTGTTATACAGGAATTGAAAGCAATTAGCCATGTCTAGGAGGAAAAGGAGTTGAAGCGAAATAAACAGAACAGTTTTAACAACTGCTTGATAAATGGCTGCTTCATGTCACATGATTGCCTTGCAGTAGAATTTAAGGAGTTAATCGCAGGAAATCTGTTATCTTCAAACAGACAGTTAATGCCAAATGCAAAGAGCAAGGAAACTACAGATAAGGAAGCAGGCTGCAGGCTTAATGGTTCCAGAGTAGTCGTCAATATTGTGCATGAAAGATTGTAAAGGATCATCAATAATGTCGTACCACAAACTTTATGGACTGAAAATGGTGTAAAAATTCAACTCCAGGACTCTTCCAGGGCAGAATTACAGAGAACAACACTGCACAAAAATCAAACCCTGGACACATCCAGAGACAGAAACTACTTGCCGAAGTGCAGCCAAATTCCACCATTAATCGGGTAATTGGGATGTGAGGCTTAACTTGCTTACTTGAGAGATCTTATTCAGTTGCTACATGCGATAAAGTTTAAATAATTAAACAACCGATTGTCTTTGAGACTTCTCAACAAGTAGCTGAGTTAAAGATAGTTTGTGGTAACCTTCCCACAAATAACAAGCAGTGCAGTTTCAAAGCGTGATTAAAAAGAAAATCACTACCTGAAACTACAGGATTTTGATCAGCCAACTGTTTGATTTCAAAGCTGAAAAAATTTCTAGATTTTAATCTGTTACTGTATTTGTATATCTATAATAGTGAGTAAGGTGAGGGAAGTTTTAAAATTATATTTATACTCTCGATCGACCTTTAATGTTAAGGATTGATATCAAGTGATCTAGAACAGTGTTTTTTGAACAAAGTGTGCTTTATATCTGGGTCTGTAGATTGTTAACTGGGCTGAAAATGGCTTTTAGTAGGGTGATGTGCTCTACCTGTCAAGTGTGGGAGATCAGGGAGAATTTGAATGTTCCTGGAAACTATGTCTGCAGGACGTGTGGTTGTTCGCAAATCCTATTGGACTGCATAGATCGGTTAGAGTGGCAGTTAGAGGCAATAAGTCATTTATAAGAGCAAGGGGGTGAGATGGATGGCAGTTTCAGGAAGATGGAGACACAGCAGATATAGTCAAGTAGATAGTTGACCATTAGAAGTGGCAGCCACGTGTTGCAGGAGTTTCCTGCGGCTATTCCCATCTTAAAACAGATATGCTGTTTTGGATAGTGTAGCAGAGGATGGCCTCTCAGGCGTACAGCAGTGGCAGCCAGGATTCTGGTACCAAGACTGGCTCTACTGTGATGAGAGGTATGTCAGGTTTCATGGGATTGATTCTAATAGGGCACTCTCTAGTCCGGGGCACAAACAGACATTTGCGCAGCCATCATAGATGGTAAGTTGCCTCCCTGGCACCAGAATCAAGGATATCTTGGAGAGGGTGCAGAATATTCTGAAATGGGAGAGTGGCCAGCAGGAGGTCATTGTGCACATTGGTACCAATGATATACGTAGGGAAAGGAACGAGGTTCTGCAGAGAAAATATAGGAAATTAGGCAGGAGGTCAAACAGTAGGTTCTCAAGAACAGTAATATCTGGACTACTACCGGTGCATCATGCTCGTGACAGTAGGCATAGGATGATAGAGTAGATGAATGTGTGGCTGAACAGCTGGTGTAGGGACAACGATTCACATTTTTGGACCATTGGAATCTCTTCAGGGTAGAAATGACCTGTATAAGAGGAACACGTTCCACCTGAATTGGAAGGGGACCGATATCCTTGGAGGGAGCTTTGATAGTGCTCCTCGGAAGGCATTAAACTAGTAAATGTGTTAGGGGCGGGGCAGTGAGGAGGGAAGAACATCAAAGCGATAGTGAGAAAAGAGAAAGGCTGAGGCTGGGACAGTTCATATGGACAGCTAGTCAAGACAAGAGCCTGGCAGAGAACAAGGTAAGACTGATAAATTAATCTGCTTTTACGTCAATGCAAAAGGCCCAATAGATAAGGCAGATGAACTTAGGACATGGTTGGGAACAATGGGACTGAAATATCATTGCTACTACAAAACAGAATAGCAATTTATTGCCACTTGTATTTATAAAAATACAGTGAGATGTGTATAAGTTGTCACAATTCCACTCAAGCCACCACTGAAGCTGACACCGAAGCCACTGCATCGCTGCCAAAACAAGGAGGGACAGACTGGACCCACCAAGTCAGCGACACTGAAGCGGTCACCATTTCAGTCACCACTTGAAGCCACCACACTGTCACTGTAGCAATGAGGAATGAACTGGAACCACCATGCTGCCACCGTGACAGCCACACGTGGAACCGCCGCGTTGCTGCCAATGGGAACAGTCCAGACCCACCAACAATGAAGCCTTCGATAAAGCCGTGGCCACAATGACCACACATCCAGATCCACCATGCTTGCTGTCACTGCAGCAGGTCGTCGCAACTGCTTTCCTCCACCACAGTCGCAGAAAGGAAGGAAAAGTCTATTTTGATGCAAAATGGAAATGAAGAAAAGAAGAAACAAAACAGAAAAGAAGAAAGAAGAATGCAACCAGCCAGGTGAGCGGGAGCATATGCTTCTTACCCTTTTGCCGCTGCCATCTTGAATACTGGAACGGGCTCAGGGATGGCAGCTTAATGTCCCAGGCTATAGATGCTATAGGAAGGACAGAGTCAGATGAAGGGGCTGCGCTCTGAAAGCCTGCGATTTTAAATAAACCTGTTGGACTATAACCTGGTGTCGTGCGACTTCTGACTTTGTTCACTCCAGTCCAACACCGGCACCTCCACAGCATAGGAAAGATAGAAAGAGGAGTAGAGGTAGTGACCTTTTGGTCTTTTGGTTAAGGATAGCATTACAGCTGTACTTAGGGAGGGTAGCCCTGGGAGTATGTCCATTGATGTTATATGGGTGGAACCGAACAATAAGAAAGGGATAATCACCTTGTTGGGATTCTATTAAAGGCTTCCCAGGAGTCAGCCAGAAATTGAGAACCAAATATGTAAGGAGGTTTCAGATATTTGTAAGGATAACAGGGTTGTAACGCCGGGGATTTTAACTTTCCAAACACAGACTGGGACTGTGATAATGTTAAGGGCTTAGATGGGGGGAGAAATTTGTTGTGAAGTTGTTGACTTGCTCGCCGAGCTAGCTTGTTTCCGTTCAGATGTTTTGTCACCATGCTAGGTAAAATCATTAGTGAGGCCTCCGATGGACTTCTTCGGAGGCTCCACTGATGATGTTACCTGGCATGATGATGAAACATCGGAACGGAAGCAAGCCAGCTTGGTGAGCAAGTCAACAACTTCACCCTCAAACTGAGCTACAAATCTCTGCTAAAATTTGTTAAGAGTGTACAAGAAAACTTTCTTATTCAATATGAGAATGCACCTACTAGAAAAGGGGCAAAACTTGACCTCCTGTTGGGAAATAAGGCAGGGCAAGTGACTGAGGCAAGTGATCATAATTCTTTCAGTTTTGAAGTAGTTATGGAAAAGTTAAATTTCTATATTGGAGCAGGGCCAATTTTGATGCTATTGGACAGGAAGTTTCAAAAGCTGATTGGGGCAGACTATTCACAGGTAAGGGACAGTTGGGAAGAGGGAGGCCTTCAAAAATGAGACAATGAGACTTCAGAGGCAGTACGTTCCTGTTAGTGTGAACGGCAAGGCTGGGAGGTGTAAGGAATGCTGGATGACTAGACAAATTGAGGCTTTGGTAAAGGAAAAGGAGGCATATGTCAGGTATAGAGTAGGATTGAGTGAATCCCTATGAGGAATAGAAGGGAGGAGGAGTATACTTAAGAGTAAAATCAAGAGGGCACAAAGGGGACATGGCAAATAGAGGTTAAAGAGAATCCATAGAGATTCTAAAAGTACATCAAGGGCAAAAGAGTAACTAGGGAGACATTAACGTCCCTGAAAGATCAACGTGGCTGTCTATGTGTGCAACTACAGGAACTGGGAAATCATATCTCACTAACTTAACTGACTTTTCTGAAGGGGTGACGAAGGGGTGACAAAGAAGATTGATGAAGGCAGAGCAGTAGACGTGTCTACTAGAAGTGTTCAACAAGGTTCCGCATTGTAGACTGGTTAGTAAGGTTTAGATCACATGGGATGCTGGTGGGGTGGCTAGCCAATTGGATACAAAATTGCCATGAAGGTAGGAGACAGGGAGGTAGTGATAGAGGGTTGCTTTTCGGACTTGAGGCCTATGGCCAGCAGTGTGCTACAAGGATCAGTGCTGGGTTCACTGCTTTTCAGCATGTATGTAAATGATCTGCATGTGAACATACGAGGTATGGTTAGTTACTTTGCAGATGACGGTGAAGATTATCTCAGAGTACAATGGGACCTTCAGCAGATGGGCCAATGGGCTGAGGAGTGGCAGACAGAGTTTAATTTAGATAAGTGTGCATTTTGCATTTTGTTAAGGCAAACCAGGGCAGGACTTACACAGTTAATGCTGGGGCCTGGGGAGTATTGTCGAACAAATAGATTTAGGGGTGCAGATGTATAGCTCCTTGAAAGCGGATTCACAAGTAGATGAGGTGGTGAAGAACACATTTGGTACACTTGCCCTCATTGGTCAGAACACTCAGTATAGGAGTTGAAGGTCATGTTGCAGCTGTACAAGACATTGGTGTGTTCACTTTTAGAATACTGCATATAATTCTGGTCACTCTTCTATAGGAAGGATGTTACAAAACTTGAAATAGTTCAGAAAAGAATTACGAGGATGTTGCCAGGGTTGGAAGGTTTGAGCTATAGAGAGAGGCTGATTGTACTGGGGCTATTTCTCCTGGAGTGTCAGAGGCTGAGGGGTGACCTTATAGAAGTTTATAAAATCATGGGGAGCAAGGGATAGGGTGAATAGCCATGGTCCTTTTCCTAGGGTGGGTGAGTCCAAAACTAGAAGGTATAGGTTTAAAGGTGAGAGGGGAAAGATTTTAGAAGGATTTGAGGGGCAACATTTTTCACAGAGGATGGTGCATGTATGGAATGAGGTGCCAGAGGAAGGTGGAGGAGGCTGGCACAATTACAACATTTAACAGGCATCTGGATGGGTATATGAATAGGAAGGGTTGAGGGGGATACAGGCCAAATGCTGGAAAATGGGACTAGGTCAGGTTGGGATGTCTAGTCAGTGCGGACGAGTTGGAACGGATGCGGTCAGATCAAGCTAGCCTTGCATGTATGGTTCTCAAATCTAACAGTTCTACCACGTTACAGTGCAGACAAAAAAAAGTTATCAAAAGTGAGTACTGGTCAGACTAAAAAAAATCCAACTGTTGTATTTCACGGATAACTGCAGAGTTCACTTTCGTCTCACATTTAGATAAATGGTGAAACAACAATTTACTTTTTTTTCAATAAAGTACATATTTGTTGATCCAAAATCAGACTGGGTGATCACTTTGTTTTCCTCTCATAAATGAGACCCTAAACTGCTTGCCATTTTAATTCTCCATCCCACTGAGAACTCCCCATCCTAACATCCCACTCCATTACATTGAAGCTCAACAAAAGCTCAAGGTACAGCACTTCAAGCTTTAGATTAACCATTTTCCAGAATCATAGAATCATACACTACAGGAAACACTGAGTGCAACAATTTCACGTCAAAATTGTTCCCATCTACTTGCATGTACTCATTATGATTCTGTTAATGCCATTTGCAGCCCCTTTAAACCCATACAAAAAACAGAAATTGCTGAAAAAGCTCAGCAGGTCCGACGGCATCTATGAAGAAAAGATCAGTTTTAGTGTTTCGGGTCCGGTGACCCTTCCTCAGAACTGTTGGTAGCTGGGAAAACATCAGTTTACATGCAGAAAACAGGAAGGGGGATGGGGTAGGGAGTAAACGATAGGAGAAAGGATAGAGAGAGAAAAGCAGTTGGATAGACAAAGGAGCTGATAACAAAAGAACAACCCGAAAGAACTGAGGGTGCTGTAAATCAGGAACATAAACAGAAGTTGCTGGAAAAGCTCAGCAGGTCTGGCAGCTCTGAGGAAGGGCCTCTGGACCAGAAATGTTAACTCTGATTTTTTTTTTCTTCACAGATGCTGCCAGACCTGTTGAGCTTTTCCAGCAACTTCCAGCATCCGCATCTCTTTCACTTTTTATTTAATGTTTCGGGTTCAGTGACTCTTCTTCGGAACTAATAGCAACTAGGAAAATGGTGGTTTTATGCAAAAGATAGGGTGGGGGTAAATAGTAAACAATAGAGGAAGGTAGAGCCCAAAGAGAGGGAAGGATCCTGCTGAATTTTTCCAGGAATTTCTGTTTCTGATTTCCAGCATCTGCAGTCATTTTTCCCTTTAACCCCACGTTTTGCTTCCTTACATGTTGCACTATTATCCTCTTTAGAATCATCAAATGATTACTGTCTGGAGGGATTAACTGTATTTGTCCTATTGTACCTCTCTGTTAGGGAAACTTAGCTAGTTTCACTCTTTTCCCTTTTCTGACAACTCCAGGTATGTGTCTTGAGGTACTTATTCAATTCCACTTTGAACACACTGATTGTACATATCTCTACCACTTTCAGGCAGTGAAACTTAAACAGGTTTATTCTATTTTCCTCAATTCTGAAATACTGGCATCATGCTGTACTCCTGTAAAACACAGCAAGTGACTTTGCCCTGTACCAAAATCATCTTAATGCTAGAGTAACACTTTTCAAAAAGAAATCAACTATTTCTCTTCCAACATAGCTAATCAAAGGCATCTCATGAAAAGTTGCCCTTACTGTGAAGGGGGAAAAACAGCTCTGAAGCATGAAGGCCGAAATCCTCAATACTTTGCTTTACTGGCAGAATTCATCCATTGTAAAAACTTCCAACATTCTGCCAACTGGATGGACCACCTGGAATTGACCCAGGGCACCTGAAAAGACAGTAGCAAAAAAAGCCTTGTCAACACTGCAAAGTCTTCCTTACTAACATCTAGGGCCTAGTGCCGAAATTGGGAGGGCTGTCTCACAGACTAGTTAAGCAATAGCTTTAACTTTAGTCATAACTCGTGGAATCATATCTTACAGACAGACAATGTTCCAGATACCACCATCACCATCCCTGGACGTGTGCTGTCTCACTGCCAGACCCAGCAGAGGTGGCAGCACAGTGGTATAGATTTGGGTGGGAGTTGCCCTGAGAGTCCTCCACATTGACTCTGGGCCCCACAAAGTCTTACAGCTTCAGATTAAACAATGAGCAAGCAAACATCCTCTGAGTTACATGTCATGTCCTACCTTAACTACTGAATCAGTATTCCTCCATGGTGAGCAACACTTGGAAGAAGTACTGAAAGAGCAAAGGCACAAAATATACTCTGGGTGGGGGATTTCAAATTCCACGAAGAGTGGCTCGGCAGAAACACTACAGACCGAGCTATTAGACTGGGTCTGTGGCAAATGATGAGGGAACCAACAAAAAGGAAAAACATACTTGACCTTATCCTCACAATCTGCTGGCTGCAGATGCATCTATCCATGACAGCATCAGTAATAGCAACCACCGCTTGGTCCTTGTGGAGATGAAGTCCTACCTTCATGTTGAGAAAACTCGTTCATGTTGTGTGACACTATCACCGCACCAAATGGGACAGACTTCAAACAGATCGAGCAACTCAAGACTGGGCATCCTTGAGGTGCTGTGAGCCATCAACAGCAGAACTTCACTCCAGCACAATGTACAATCTCATGGCCCACATATCCCTGACTCAACCATTAACAGCAAGCCAGGAGATCAACCCTGGTTCAGGGGAGTGTGCTGGGAGCAGCATCAGGCATTCCTAAAAATGAGGTATCAACCTGGTGAAGCTAGCAAACAGGACTACTTGCATGCCAAATAGCATAAGCAGTAAGTGATAGAGCTAAGCGATCCCACAATCAACAGGCTAAATCTAAGCTCTGCAGTCCTGCCACATCCAGTCATGAATGGAGGAGGATAATTAAGCAACTCACTGCAGGAGACAGCTCCATAAAGATCTTCATCCTTGTTGATGGAAGGACCCAAAACATCAGTGCCAAAGATAAGGCTGAAGTATGTGCAGCAATCTTCAGCCAAAAGTGCCAAGTGCATGATCCATCTCAACCTCCTCCAGTAGTCACCAGCAATACAGATACTAGTCTGCAGCCAACTCGATTCACTCCATGTGATATCAAGAAATGGTTGGAGGCATGCAATAATGCAAAGACTATGGGCCCTGACAACATCTGAAAACAGTACTGAAGATTTGTGCTACAGAACTTGCCGCACCGCTAGCAAAGCTGTTCCAGTACAGTTACAACATTGGCATCAACCCGATAATATGGACAATTGCCCAGCTATGTCCTGGACAGAAAAAGCAGGACAAATCCAACTCAAACAATTACCACCCCATCAATCTACTCTTGATCACTAGTAAAGTGATGGAAGGTGTCATCAACAGTGCTATCAAGCAGTACCAGCTCAGCAATAACTTGCTCAGTGATGCCCAGTTTGGGTTCCACCAAGACCACTTAATCACTTGACCTCATTACAGCCTTGGTTCAAACATGGCCAAAACAGCCTAATTCCAGAAGTGAGGTGAGAGTGACAGCCCTTGACATCAAGAATGTATTTCACCGAGTGTGGCATCAAGGAGTCGTGGCAAAACTGAAATCAACAGGTATTGAGGACAAATTCTCCACTGGTTGGAGTCATACCTGGCACACATGAAGGTGGTTGTGATTGTTGAAGGTCAGTCATCTCAGCTCCAGGGCATCTCTGCAGGAGTTCCTCAGGTTAGGGTCCTAAGACCCAAATGTCTACAGCTGCTTCATCAATGACCTTCCCTCCATCATAAGGTCAGAAGTGGGGATGTTTGCTAATGATTGCACAATGACCAACACAATTTGCAATTCCTCAGGCACTGAAGTTTATGTCCAAATGCAAAATATCTAGGTTTGGGCTGACAAGTGGCATATAACATACGGACTACACAACTGCCAGACAATGACCATCTCCAATGAGAGACCTATCTTGAAAGTCAATGGTGTTACCATCACTGAATTCCCCACTATCAATATCCTGGGAATTACCAGACACTCCACTGGACTTGCCACGTAAACACAATGGCTACAAGAGCAGGTTAGAGACTAGGAATACGGTGGTGAGTAACTTTCCTCCTGACTCCCCAAAGCCTGTCTACCATTCACAACACACAAATCAGGAGAAGGATAGAATACTCCCCACTTGCCTAGATGAGCGCGACTTCAACAGTCAAAAAGCTTGACACCATCCAGGACAAAGCAGCCCATTTGAGTGGCATCACATCATAAACATCCAACCCCTCCATGACAGACAGTACCAGCAGTCTATACTAAGAAGATGAAGTCAGAAGTCACACAACACCAGGTTATAGTCCAACAGGTTTATATGGAATCACAAGCTTTAAGAGTGCTGTTCCTTCGGCAGGTGAAGGAGGAGCAGCTTGACAAAGGGGCAGCGTTGGTGTCGTGTGACTTCAGACTTCATCCACTGTCCAGCTTAAAACCGGCATCTCCACATCATGACCGAAAAGACGCACTGCAGAAATTCATCAAAGATGCTCAGAAGCCATCTCCCAACCCACAACCTCTATGATCACCACCTCCAAGCCACTCAACATCCTGACCTGGAAATATAATTCTATTTCTTCACCATCACTGGGTCAAAATCCTGGAATTCCATCCCTAAGGGCATTGTGGATCAACCTAGAGCACGCAGACTACAGCAGTTTGAAAAGGTAATTCACCACCATCTTCTTAAAGGCAACAAATGGTGACCCAGGCAGTGACACCCACTTCTCACGTGTGAATAATTAAAGTTAACTGGGTACACGAAATGTGATTTACTTATGCTCAAAGAGCAGCTACATAGTACAAATTAAATAAAACTGCATAACAGACATTGTTGATTGATTTCAACCTGAAATGAGCAGTTACTGCAACAGAATCAAAACTATGCTGTTGTAGGGATCGAGCCAGGCAACCTATTTAATATAACTCTGCTAATTAACTTGATGGCAAACATATCATTTTGGAAGCACGCCTTAAAAATTAGCCTCTGGATGCAAATCAAACAAACAAGCTGTCAAGGGTGATAGAAATGGAGGATGACAAGCAGTAATATAAATTACAAGCAGTAATACCAAAAGCATGGAACCACATTCTCAGTTGCAAGTTGTCTACAATTAGTCAATTCCTTATGGACTTCCCTATAGTCTTGCATTTTGAAATCCCTTCAAGCATTTATTCAATTACCTATTGAAAATTATTATTCTACTCGCACGATCCTATCAATGGAAGTTCTTGATCACAACAACTCAAAATATTTCTCATTTGCCAATCACCTAATACAAGTGTCCTAGTTACTGATGTAACATTCAGTCATACAGTATGGAAACAGACCCTTCAGTCCAACCAGTCCATGCCGATCACATTCCCAAACTAAACTAGTCACACCTGCCTGCACTTGGCTCATATCCCTCCGAACCTTTCCAATTCATAAGCTTATCCAAATGTCTTTTAAATGCTGTACTCCAGAAGAGGCCTCACCAACGTCCTGTACAACCTCAACTTGACATCCCAGCTCCTGTACTCAAAGGTCTGAGCAACGAAGGCAAGCATGCTAAACACCTTCTTAACCACCTGTTTACTTGTGACGCAAATTTCAAAGAATTATGTACCTGAACCCCCTAGGTTTCTCTGTTCTATAACACTAGCCAGGGCCCTACCATAACATCACCATAGTCCTAGCACTCACTGCACTGCTCACTCATTAGAGTGTATCCCCTGGTGACGGGTTAACCCGAAGATCACCACACCTCAGGTGAAAGGCAAGGTTGAAAAGCAGCATACTTCACGCTCACCTCAGCCAGTGTGGAAACTGAACCCATGTTGTTGGCGTTTCTCTGCATTGTAAACCAGCTATCCAGCCAATTATGAACCTTACGCCGATAAAAAGTTCTGCTGCCAGTAGAACAAACTCAATTACTCCACATACATATGAGGGTCTTTAGACGATACCATTCCAGTTAAGCTCCTCTGGATCCTCTAAGGCCTTGACCTTGTTTTTGAAGTATGGTATCCATGAGTGAACACAACATTCCTTCTGAGGCTGAACATGGAGCATGGTTTCCTTGCTTTTTTACTTTATTTCTCAACAATAAAGTCAAAGAGCATATTTTAAAAAAAACACCTTTACAGAGCTTCTAGACATTTACTAACATTGAAATTATGTCCTACATACCTACGTTCTGATTGTTAATTTGCGATAGTAAAAGTATTGGTCCAAATACCAATTCTTGGGCAAAACCACAACAGCGTTTTCTCCAGTGTGAAGAACACGGTGGCACAGTGGTTAGCACTGCTGCCTCACAGCACCAGGGATCTGGGTTTGATTCCACCCTCAGGCAACTGTCTGTGTAGAGTTTGCACATTCTGCCTGTGTCTGTGTGGGTTTCCTTCAGGTGCTCCGGTCTCCTCCCACAGTCCAAAGATGTGCAGGCTAGGTGGATTGGCCATGCTAAATTGCCCATGGTGTTCAGGGATGTGTAGATTAGGTGGGTTATAGGGGGATGGGTCTGGGTGGGATGTTCTGAGGGTTGGTGTGGACTTGTTGGGCCGACGGGCCTGTTTCCCCACTGTAGGGATTCTATGAACACCAGCTGTCTCTGCTTCCAGTCCTTAAATCAATACTATATCCATTATTCAACTACCTCTTCAGATGAAAGGTGATTGACCTGAATATGAACGCTGCTTCTCTCCATACCTGAGTTTTGCCAGCTCCTTTTGTTCTTGATTCAGATTTCCAACATCCACCAGTATTTTATTTTTTCTTGGTGACTAATTTCTATCTACTTCCTTTGTCTTAGTACTTAGCAGTTTGGTTGAATCACCTTTGAGTAACAGTAAAATATCAACTAATAACACCAACAGATCACAGTCACAGCAGTTGCCTGGCCTATGGAGAAGCAAGGAGGTAGTATTAGCTTCTGCTGAGCCTAATTTGGAAGAGAGCATGTTCAAAATACATAGCACACCAATGATTCAATCCAGCTCAGAAACAAAGACTTATTGCACGGGGACAGGCAACCATTGAGCCCATTGTGTCCACACCAGCCAAAAGAGAACAATTCCAATCTTGTGAAAGTCAAAAAATGTGCAGCTGGAAAAGCACAGCAGGTCAGACAGCATCCGAGGAGCAGGAGAGTCAACATTTTCAGTTGGAACCCTTCTTCAGGACATCTGTTGCCAAATGCATTACAGCATCACAAAAATATATTCAAGTGTTTATAAAATGTGATTTGGTTGTCTGTCTTTACTGTCCTTTCAGGCAGAGTCAGACCCGCCTCATCGTCTGGTTGAAAAAGAATCAAATCCTAATTCTTCTACCAATTACTGGAAAATGCCATGCACTTTGGTTATTGATCTCACTGCTAACAGAAACAGATTTTCCCTATCCACTCTACCTGAACCCTCAACTTTATATATCTCAATTAAATTTCCCTTGGTGTCATCTATTCAAAAGACAACTACTCCAGTCTGTCAAATCTTTCCTCATAGTTACAGTTCTAAATTATTAACAAGGGTCCACTAAAATCACACTTTCCGCTAATGAGGGGAACAGAACTGTAAGTAGTACACTAGCTCTAGTCTAACTAATTTTCTATACAGCTCTATATTATTTCCTTGCTCTTGCATGCTAGACCTCAGCAAATGAAGGCTTTCCTGGGAATCTCAACATGTCCAACCATCTGTGGGCGTACACCATGACATGTAGGAGCAGATGCAGGCCATCAGTCCATCAAGTCTGCTCCGCCATTTAATGAGATTGTGGCCGATCTATAATCCTTAGCTCCACTCTCCTGCCTCTTCCTGTAACCTTCTTTATACGAAATGACCCAGTTTCAAAAGCCCTATGTGGTAAAGAATTCCACAGGTTCATTACCCTCTTGAGAAGAAACTCATCTATCTTAAATATGTGACCCTTTATTCTGAGATTATGCCCTCTCGTCTTAGACTCTCGCACAGGGGAAAAAATCTTTCCATATCTATCCTGTTAAGTCCCCTAAGAATCTTGTATGTTTTAATAAAGTTGCCTCTTGTTCTTTTAAATTCCAATGAGTGTAGGCCCAGCTTTCCCAAACTCTCCTTAGACAATCCCTCCATACCTGGTATCAGTTAGCGAACCTCTCTGGACTGATTCCAATGTCAGTAAATAAGGGACCCAAAATTAATGATAATATTCCAGGTACTGTCTGAAAAATGTCTTGTGTATTTGTTTGCAAAACCTCCCTCCATTCCCTTTGAAATAAAAGGCCAACATTTCATTTGCCTTCCCTATTACCTGCAGAACATTGATGCCAGCTTTTGGGATTCAGGCATGAAGACTCAAATCCCTCTGTTCTGTTGTTTTCTGCATTTAAATATTCAGCTCCCCCATTATTCCTGCCAGAGTGCACAACATCACATTTCTCCACATTACATTCTATTTGCCAAGTTTTTGCCCACTCATTTCACCTATCTATATCCCTCTGCAGACTGTGTGTCAACTACATCACTTGCCTTCCCACCTATTTTTGTATCACCTGCAAACTTAGTCAGAGTACATTGACCTTCCTCATCCAAGTCATTACTAGATATTGTAAATCAAATCAACAGCAAATTTCTTATCTGTGATTTAGACTTAACTATAGAGGGCTTACATAAACAGCAAGGAATCCTATTCTGAACCACGTAAAATCTCACTAGAAATAACCTTCAAGTCACAAAAGCAGAAACAATGTTCCCTGCCAATGAGGTAATCTTGAAGCCTGATGGTCACTTTCACTTGGATCTCATTGGGGTTTTAATTTTCTGATCTGTCTTGTCAAAAGCCATATGTATTGTTCAAACTTACTACCTTCAATTAATCACTTCTCATACATCCTTAAATAATTCAAATTAGTCGAACTTGGGAGGCAAAACCGGCATTTTATCAAAATCCAGCTGAATAATACGATTAGAACGAATAAGACGAGATGGGTTGAACTGTAATACTTTTCTTGTGACTTCTGAGATCAGGGAAGACCCACAAGGTGACGGGGTGAAGGCAAGAGAATGGGATTAGGTGAGATGCGCATTTGGAGCGTCAGATGCAGGCTTGATGGGCCAACTGACCTCTTTCTTTGTTCTTCAACAATTTTGAGATTTTGTAGACCTATCATGCAGTTGGAATTATGAGGCCTACAAGGCAGGAGGCTTATTGCACTTGTGCGAGCTTGTTGCTACAGCAATCCTAAATGAAAACTGCTGTCCCTGTTCTTTATCTGGAAGGTCATTCCTGAAAGGATGTAATGTTCCCTGCCGCATGCCTCAACAGCCAGTTCAGTTAATAGCATAAACCAAGTGTTAAACTTTAACAGTACTTTAAAAAATCAGGAGATGCTCCTTGAAAACAAAAATCACTCCTCTGGATCTACCCAAGAACAGGAAATCTGTTCCTCTTTTTCTGAAAATATATATAAACATTTTTTCCAAATCAACCCAGTTGGAGTTGTTATTACACGGTCTTGGAGCAGGTGGAAGTTTAACTCAGGACCTCCTGGCTCAGAAGTAGTGACACTGCACCACAAGAGCCCCTTCTTATTGAAATATTAACTCATGCTTTAGTTCTACGGCTCAAAGTATTTCTGCACACTTTAGCCAAATGAAACCTCTTCACAGGTGAGGCAGGAAACATTGTTAGACTATTTGACTGAGAGAGATCTGGATAAACTTCTCTAAGGTCCCTACTACACCTATAGTTAAAACATACTGCATTAATACATATTTTCCACAGCGCACTCCCATACAAGCAAGCAACACTGGGCACAAATTGAACCTAAAATTTAGTGAGCTAGAACATTTGCTTTTCTAGCATTTAGATTCAAACCTATGTGAGACAAACAGATAAAGTCTCATTACAAAATCTCTCAAATAGGTCCCAATTCAGCACATAAGCTGAAATTAACTGGCTGTCTCAAACCATGATAAAATGAAGGTCACACAAGTGCAACTGGATACACTTTTCCGATTTTGGGATTGAAGTTCAGTATTTTTGTCATCTTTCTTCTGGTGGTGAATGATCATTGACATAGCGTATCTAGAATACCAATGGAAATGTTCTATTTGCACAAACACCTTGACTGACGAACAAAGTTTACGCAGTTGAGGGCAGTGAAAAGAAACGTTTTCTTCAGTGCCAGCATTTGTATTTTTGCATTCCCAATCATCTAGCAAATTTTAGTAAACTCTAGCACACAACATTCTCTTTAAAAGTTATTACCACACCAAGTGTGCAATTTAATCTAACTATGGAACAATTACATCCAGATTACAAACCCTCAGTCTAATTACACCAGTTTGATGCCAAGACTTCGCAAATCACAAAAAAAAAAATCATATGGAGGAGTAACTACTTTAAAGCAGTAATGGTTTTGTGCTCAGTAATCACTGTTTCACTTGCTGGTGTACTTTTATGGTTTAACAGATTTCACTGCCAAATCCAACCTTTACAAAAGAACTGTTCCCATTACGCATGAAGTTCACTTTTGTTTTTTTGGACAATTTTATACATGAGCATAAAAAGTCTTATTCTTCTAAGTTGGCTTGTCCTTTGCTACACTTTGCCAGATTTCCCCCAAAGCAAAACTACTGTTGGAGCAAATTCATCCTAAACTAGTCAAGTATGATCTTCTACACATGCGAGAGATTCCTCAATTTTATTTTGAGGCACATTATTCTAGAAAAGGCATCAAAACATACAATGCAAATTTACCAAAATAATAACAATGTTGGGAAACTTGTTATGGAGGACATGAAATTTTGGAACATAGGCTTGTCATATCGCGCAGTGTTGTGAAGTTGGGCAGAGTACTTGTGGAATGGGAGGCAAAAAGTTAGAATTTAGTGGCTATAAAATGCTAAGGGGGAGAGAACTGTGTGGTCCCTTTGAAACGTGTCTCTGTGTTTAGAGGTTTAAAAAAGGATGCCTGTGAGCAGCAGATTAAAAGTTCTCAAGTACACAGAGAGCACCCAAATTGAAACATTTGCATCAAAAGACCATATAGCTAGCAGGCCAAGCAGCAGTTTTTACAAAGACAACAAGTTTTGAATTTAGCCAATAAATTTGAAACAGGCACTTAGACACCAAAAACCAATTAAATTTAAATCTGATGGTTTTGACAATATAGAACCAATCTTATTTAAGGAACTGATATGTCATCAAGGTTACAAAAGATTGGGGCAGTTGGGCAAAGACAAGAAGAGAATGAACTGCGATCCACCAGAGTTAACAGCCCTCAGCTCTCAAGAAAGAATCGCTGGATCTAATAGTCTCCTTTAAGTCTTAGGGAAAGCACCATCTAAATACCAATGGTACCCATGGCATAACTAGTGAACATTTCTGACAGAAGAACTGACAGAAAAACAAAAAAAAACCAATGGAGAAAGCACAGCACATTCCAGAAGACATGTAACCTGGCTGTAATTTCAAAAGACTAAATTCTATCTTTTTACATAAATGGTATTTGTATTTATTGGAACAGCATACCATTAGAATCTTGTTTCATTTGGGAATAGTTAGTAGTTAGATGGGGTTATTCACTTTGTTAGTAGTTTAGTTAATTTGTTCATTGTTAGAGTTAGATAAATAAATTGCTACTTGTTGATTGTAACGTGAGTGTCAGGGATTTATTTTATTTAACCACTGAAAGTTGCTGAAAGGTAGGATATACCACTTTTCACACTTATACAGATTACAGAGCGAGGTGCTCCTCTTTGGGTCTTTTGGTTTTGGTTCTCGCGGGGGTGGGTATCAAACTCTGGTTTGTAACAAGATTTCTGGTACAAATCTACCTCCCCCCAGGCATTGGCTCAAATTTTAAAACATTCCTTTTTCTTCTCACATGGGCAAGGCCTGCATTTGTTGCCCATCCCTAACTGCCCTTCAATAGAATAATTTCCTATATCATTTCAAATGGCAGTTAAACACATTGCTGGAATCACGTGCAAGGACAACAAATTTCCATCACTAAAGGACAAAGTTAACCAGACTGGTTTTCACAACAACCTTTGCGATCATTGCCACTCGTGTAACTCTTCCAGGTAGGAGTGTGTTTTGTACCTTTTAGGATAAAAGTAAATAAATATTTGAAGATAGGGGGCCAAGGTCAGGAAGTGTGGCAGTTTGATTTGTTTATTAGTGATCTAGTAGGAAATTACAGACTCGGTGACACAAGCTGCAAACTTTCAATAGGATTTGCTAACGTTCGTCTAAACGATGTAGCATCGATGAGTTTTTTTCCCACGCTGATACCACATTTTCCTAATTTAGTGCGCTTGACAATTTAGACTATTCCCTGTCATTAAAAAAGTTGCTTAATTCAAATTATTGAATATTTCAGTCTTCTGGCATTACATTCCTACAATATTGTTTAGCTTACTGTTTTAATTTTTTAATTAACATTGGTACAACACAGGATGCAAAGTGGGGAAAGCACTGGGGTAAGGAATCCCATATTAGGTACATAAATTTAGCATTGTCAAGTTTTCTATCAAATCGCATAACAAAGTTATTTTTAAATAAAAGTTTATTTTGAACATATACAATTCATCATATACACACTGTGAAAATGCTGAAGTCCAATTAGGTTCTTGCAATACAAGAAAACATTAATGTCATGCATACAGAATTCCTGTAGTGTGGAAGCAGGACATTTGGCCCATCGAGTGCACACCAACCCTCCAAAGACCAATCCACCCAGATACACTCCCTACCCTATCCCTGCAACCCTGTACTTCCCATGGCTAATCCACCTTACCTGCATATCTTTGGACAGTGGGAGGAAACTTGATAACCCAGAGGAAACCAATGCTGACATGGGTAGAATGTGCAAACTCCACACAGACAGTCAGCGGAGGGTGGAATTGAACCCAGGTCCCTCGCACTGTGAGGCAGCAGTGCTGACCACCGTGCTGCTTGTACCTCGCACAAATTGAGCGCCACTGAAATTCGCTCCGCATGTCTCTTTAAAAAAAAATGTCAAAGTGTTCAGGGCTAAAATAGAAGACACTCAATACACTAGGCTGCATCTGCAATTTCAGATAGAAGGTTCATCAGAATCTAGTGTCAGCTTGGCTCAAAATTATCAAATTCTCCTCAGTCAGATAGTGCAGCTTCGTGTCTTTGTACTTGAGCTCATAACCTTAAATGACAAGCCGATGCAACACAGAGGGAATGCTGCATTGTTGGAAGTGCCATCTTTTGGATGACTTGTTAAATCAGGCTCACTTAGCGTGTCAAAATTAAATGTTAAGTATCCCATTAAGGAGTTCTCCCAATTTACTGGTCAGTATTTATATTACAAACCCCAAAGGCTTTTCTTTGTTTTCACATCCTGTGTGTGAACTGTTAACCAGGTTGACTCTATTATTACATTTTGGAAGTAATTCACTGGATCTGAAATGCATCTTATGAGGCACGTTTATTCTTCATTTTCTCCCCCAATGTCAGGGATTAAACGGCCCATGCCAAAACTGAGCTGTGCCTCAAAGTAGACATATGGCTCATCACATTTGAGTGGTTGCCAGAAACTGCATTAAAAAAGCCTGATAGCAATTGGCCTGTCAACTTTGCCTAGCTCTCCGCAGTGCTGGCAAGTGGCTATGGTCCTTTAGATATTTCTGCACAGGGCTCCATTCAGAAACTCAGCAGGTAAAGATACTGCAGGTATAAAAACCCATCCAATGTTAAGACTATTTTTCAGGACTGTGATATCCACTAACTGGCCATAAGGATGGTTGGGTTACAAAAAGAAAATGCCACATTAAAGCAGTAAGATACACTTTTTGGAGACCAAAACATTATTGTTGATCAAGCTTTATTTTGCATCAGGCTATGACAGGAAAGGCAGTCTTTGGTAGAAAACTCTCAGCGTGCCAACCGGAGTACAGCGACTTGTAGCTCACACAGTCAATAATTGATCCAAAGGGAAAACTAAAGACAATTTTTTGACTAACATCAGAAGTATAGAATATTAAAGTGGTTGATTTTCATAATACTAACAGAAAAAAAAATCTTTTCCTGTTATAGAATATAGAATCAGAATCCTCTCACGTGGAAGCAGGCCATTCAGCCCATCGAGTCCACACTGACCCTCCAAACAGGATCCCACCCAGACTAATCCCCCCTACCCAATCCCTGTAGCCCTGCATTTCCCATGAGCAATCCACCTAACCTGCACTTCTTTGGATTGTGGGAGGAAACCCATGCAGACACGGGGACAATGTGCAAACTCCACACAGACAGTCGCCAAGAGGGTGGAACTGAACCTGCGTCCCTGGTGCAGTGAGGCAGCAGTGCTAACCACTGAGCCATCGTGCCGCCCATATTTCTTTCAATAAGCATAAACGGTGCTTCCTGGGGTGTGACAGGGTAAGGGTGGAGGAAACAGATAATCTGGAATCTTCCAGAGTACATGGAGACTGTAGTATGTGAAAGACAGTCCATCCAGGAGTGTCAGGAATTGCAGTTTGGGATTGGATGGTAATCTAATATCCAAACATTGCCATGTAACAAATGTTATCTTCATGTGCAAGTACGTATCCTCAATATACGTGATTTCAGGACAGCCTGTGACAGTCACTATCTTAATGATGGGGCAGCGCCACCATCTTGACCTTCTTCAAGGAAGAAGTCATTATACAACCTCTCACTCCACTTGACTGCAAAACAAATAATACTTGTAATTTTCTTATCTTTTGGAACCCCATGCTGACAATTCAACAGTAAACGATTTCTTTGCCATCTTAAAAAAACTATGGTTTCAATTAAATACAATGCAGAAAATAACGGCTTGGAGCAAGGATTATCAACCGTGCACCTGTCGAGTCCGAGCACAACTACGACACGTAAACACAATGCCTAAGGCTATCAAACCAGTATTTGGGAACAAATGTTACAAAATGATAAATAAGAGGAGAAACACACAAGTTATTTTTTCTCTTCAAGGCCTTTGCAAGTTCTGAACCTAAATGTAATTGTACCCATCCTCGCAGCACCATGTTTAAAATAAACCACAACATACTCTGGAAGGTCACCTTAGAGCCCAAAATCCTTAGAAGTTCTATTAACAAAATCTCACATACATACTGTTGCAATAATTGATTAAAATCAACATTGTTAGTAACATACAGGGTGGAGCTATCTTCTGACAGATACAACTGTCACCACGTTTGTGCCACATATTGGGTAAATTTGAACAAGAATATTGTTCTCTTCCAAATGGCTGGCCCAATGTGCAGGGCAGACTTTGCACACAATAATTAAAGTACTGAAATCAACAAACAACTGTGTATAAACCAAATGTATGAATTCTCTCAGAAGCATCAAGTAGCAACTACTAACTACAGGTCAAGCGTCTACGATGACATTTAGGCTTCAAGGCTGTGGGACAGTCACAGGAAGATGTTGGTGGGGAAACAAGCAAAAACTCAGCAGCATTAAATGACTACTAAGTTAAGCAATGAATTGTAACAGAAAAAAGGAAGGAAAAACAAAGCAAAATGCTCAAGAAGCTAGGTTAAATTTATTGATGACAGCGAACAAAGCATGTTGCATAGCCACAATAAATTGAAGCATTTTGTATAAATATTAAGATTGGGTACTTCCCATTGATTTCCCCTATTTTGATGAAGAAACCCAGTCCAATGTGCATTTGCCAGCTCTCTTCCAGAGCTAGCCAATTACTCCACCTTTGTTCTTTCCCTGAACCAATGTTTTGCTTTTTTAAAAACACATATAATAGTGGCTGCCAAATTATAATGTGCAGAGCCTAAAACTCTCATTTCTCTTGTAACTTCTTTCATTATCCATTGATAAGCATCTGTCCCCTCTAATTATCAACACAATATCAGCAGAAACAAATCACCTTTTTTAAAACCAAAACACTCAACTGAATACCAACAATAAAATCATCTCTCAACTTTAAGAGCAGCAGATCCAACTTCTCCAGCTTTTTTCAGAACTGAAGTTCTTCATTGCTGATATCGTTCTGATAAGACCCCTCTATACCTTCTCCAAGCTCTTCACATTCTTCTTGGTAGATAATCTATTTGATTTTATGCTGGAATTGCACGAAGTGATAAAATTCCAGCTTAAAAAGACAAGTCACTACAAGCTTATACTAAAATAAGCAAGATGATATTTCGCACGACCTAAAAAGGGTAACAAAAAGAATGACGTTGTGAAATTACAGAGTCACAGCAACAAACATGCAGCTTAGTGTTGCTGAAACATAACAGAGAGTAATGAAATATAACGGGAGCAGAAGCTCATTCGGCTCTTGCAAAACTTGATACATTACTTTCTCTCATCTACACAGTTTCTTTCCAAAGTAATGCAAAAGCATTAACCAAACAAAAAAATTCTGCCGAAATTCACGTTTCAACATGGTCATGATTTGAACTGAGAAAAGAAACTGCAATTCAGTCCATTTAGGACAACATCACTCTATAAGGGTTGAAGCAATCGTACTAAATGGGTATAATGTCCCTCTCTTGTTGCTTTTAGTTGTATTTACAAGGATAAGGCAATTCAAACTACCAGACGACTCTAACAGTGGGACCCGCAACTTCTTATTTCTCAGAAGCAAGCCAACAATAAAAGGATGGTCCCCTCTTCCTCAGTTACATTGATGACTGTATCGGCGCTGCCTCGTGCTCCCACAAGGAGCTCGAACAGTTCATCCACTTCACCAACACCTTCCACCCCAACCTTAACTTCACCTGGACCATCTCTAACACCTCTCTCTCCTTCCTGGACCTCTCTGTCTCCATCTCGGGTAACTACCTAGAAACCGATATCCATTTCAAGCCCACCGACTCCCGCAGCTACCTAGAATACACCTCCTCCCACCCACCCTCCTGCAAAAATGCCATCCCCTATTCCCAATTCCTTCGCCTCCGCCGCATCTGCTCCCAGGATGAGACATTCCACTCCCGTACATCTCAGATGTCCTCATTCTTCAAGGACCGTAACTTCCCCCCTGCAGTGGTCGAGAACGCTCTCGACCGTGTCTCCCACATTTCCCGCAACTCATCCCTCACACCCCGTCCCCGCAATAACAACCGAAAAAGAATCCCCCTCGTCCTCACGTACCACCCCACCAACCTCCAGATCCAACACATCATCCTCCGACACTTCTGCAATCTGCAATCCGACCCCACCACCAAAGACATTTTTCCCTCCCCACCCTTGTCTGCCTTCCGGAGGGACCACTCTCTCCAGGACTCCCTTGTCCGCTCCACACTCCCCTCCAGCCCCACCACACCCGGCACTTTTCCCTGCAACCGCAGAAAGTGCTACACCTGCCCCCACACCTCCTCCCTCAGTCCAATCCCAGGCCCCAAGAAGACTTTCCACATCAAGCAGATGTTCACCTGCACATCTGCCAATGTGGTATACTGCATCTGCTGTACCCGTTGTGGCCTCCTCTACATCAGGGAAACCAAGCGGAGGCTTGGGGACTGCTTTGCAGAACACTTGCGCTCAGTTCGCAACAAACAACTGCACCTCCCAGTCGCGGACCATTTCAACTCCCCCTCCCATTCCTCAGACGACATGTCCATCCTGGGCCTCCTGCAGTGCCACGATGATGCCACCCGAAGGCTGCAGGAACAGCAACTCACATTCAGCTTGGGAACCCTGCAGGCCAATGGCATCAATGAGGACTTCACAAGCTTCAAAATCTCCCCTCTCCCAACCGCATCCCAAAACCAGTCCAGCTCGTCCCCGCCTCCCTAACCTGTTCTTCCTCTCACCTATCCCCTCGTCCCACCTCAAGCCGCACCCCCATCTCCTATCTACTAACCTCATCCCGCCACCTTGACCTGTCCGTCCTCCCTGGACTGACCTATCTCCTCCCTACCTCCCCACCTACAATCACTGTTACTGGCTCTATCCCCGCCTCTTTGACTTGTCTGTCTCCTCTCTACCTATCTTCTCCTCTATCCATCTTCTGTCCTCCTATCCCTCTCTCCCTATTTCAGAACCCTCTTCCCCTCCCCCATTTCTGATGAAGGGTCTAGGCCCGAAACGTCACGCTTTCCTGCTCCTCTGATGCTGCTTGACCTGCTGTGTTCATCCAGCCCCATACCTTGTTATCTCGGATTCTCCAGCATCTGCAGTTCCTATTATCTCTGAAAAGGATGGTCCTCGTGGGTTTGTAAGGGATTATTGCTCGGGGTGCTTTTAGCATCATCCTACTGGCAGTACTGAGCTAATCGAAATCCTTGAAATTTGTACTAGACAAACAACAATGACATCTGCTCTTGAAGCAGAGCAATACATTTAACAAAAACAAATCAGTACTGCTGACTAAACGCAACGTCAAAAAAAAACTAAACCTGGCAGGCTAGAAACATCCTTAGACTGAACTTTGATCGCCACTCAACTAGGTGGATACCAAGTAACTCCAAACTATTTAAAAAAAGAGCAGGAGCCAGGCAGCAGCAAGAAGGTGGGCATATTAATTCCAGCTTCAATTTTAAAACTGCACATCTTTCAAAGGCAGTTGCAAAAGGACAAGTCAACACGATCAGCACACAAACAGGCTACCATTGTAAAACAATCTACAGAAAAGCACGCGTGCCTCTATAATGCATTCACCAGTTCAGAGCAGGACAGGGAATCAAGTATGAGTCTGCATTAAGATTCATCTGTTATCTCACGACATAAAAAAATACAGAGCACCATTGTGCAAAAAAAATGGAGTACATCTGCGAGCTCAAAGAAGCAATCATGAATGTTAAAATCACATTTACTGTCCCAGAGAACAAGGAGACAAGATTAACAAAGCTAGGAGGACCAGTTGGTCCATAAACAACATGACTATAATAACTCTGAGCCTTGTAAGCTGCACAGGATCCACTTTTGTTGTGTAATCTTAGTCACATGTAAATATTAGAATTATTATACTATTAGAAATATTAGAAAAGGCATAATTTTTACCATGCAAAAATACAAAAGAAAACCCCACTGTAAAACTA
Source organism: Ginglymostoma cirratum (assembly GCA_024137785.1). Classification (NCBI taxonomy): domain Eukaryota; kingdom Metazoa; phylum Chordata; class Chondrichthyes; order Orectolobiformes; family Ginglymostomatidae; genus Ginglymostoma; species Ginglymostoma cirratum. The sequence goes on along the minus strand of JAHRHZ010000034.1, from coordinate 4,804,527 downwards.
AATCAATCATTCATAGAAATGTTGTTGAAATGTTTACGCTGATTACAACTTTAAAAGATAGGAATTTATTCTTTAAAATGTCCTCATTCAGAATTTGTCAACTGGGAGATCAAAGAAGAAAACCGATCAATTGGTAGCCCCACCTAAATAACAATAAAGCATCCACTGCTTAACACAGGACATTTTTTTATTATATAAGATATCACTTACAGTTTCTCCCCCTTCAATTTCTTCTGTCTGACCCATGACTAGAGACTGCATTTTACTATTCTGCACTCCAAAAGCCCAATTTCCAGCCAAAACTGATTGGTTCGCTTACACAGGCTCTTAACCATAATCAGATGCTCACGTGAATGTTTTTGAAAAGTTCCCAAGTGACTTGACAAAAAGCCCCTAATGTTGTTTTAGAGTTTGGCTCACACAATACACCTCACAGGCCCACTTTCAAAAGGAACTTGGGGTCTTCTGAGAGGAAACCATTAAGGAAGTTGGGTTACAAATTTAAAAGCATTTTGAAGTTACTGAGCTCTTAGACCAATTCAACAATTTAAGCAGAACTTGAAACTGAATGAGACAGCAGGCACATTGTGCTCTCAGGTTACACAGAATAGCCACATCATCCAAAATTAATGTGGAACAGGCCAGAAAATGAAATACTTAAAGATGCAAAACCATTACACATAATGCTGAGGAACGTCATTAACAGGGAGGTGGTCGTTAAAACTGCTTCTTTGAACCTCTGTTAAGATCATTTGGAAAGTTGGGAGAGATCTAACGAGGAGAGAATTAAATTGTAAACTGGAGGGAGGATGGACATAAAGAAGCAATAAGTTTATTTTGATGTTAAAGCAAAAGGAGAAATTAAAAAAAAACAGGAACTAAGTCAAATGAAAATTTGAGATAGGTTGGGCAGCAGTGTACTTTATTGCACTTTGCCTACAAAATAGGAAAAGCAACACAGTGCTAGTCTAGGTGCAAAAAAACCAAAGCAATCCAAAAGAACCCGAGAGCAGCTTGAGCATCACACAGCCATCAGAAACTGCAAGCATTTAAAAAAAAAGAATTGCTGGGCTCCACAATTTTTAGCATACGTGTCAGCATGATGCTACTGGTACAAATGATGTTCCCAGCAAAAAAATATATTCAAAGCGTGACGGGGGAAGGTTGTTGCAGAAACTCCCAAAAATGCTATATTTAACTCTGCTGACCTCTATACTTGATCCCTACAGATCCTGCCAGATGCGGAAAAAAAAAAACCCAGGGGCAAGCAAATGAAGGTCAGCAGCGCGAGTGCAGAAAACGAGCACATTCCTGAGGCTGACATTGACTTTAGAATCCTGAAGGTCTCCATGCCTGACAAAAGCCGAAATGGAGAAGAGCTAGCAGGTACAGGTTCCTAAATTCTAAGCACAATGTGCAAAATACATGGGGCACAGCAGCCGTAAGTAGTTATTGCTTAAAATTAAGAAATTGAAGTGAAGGTGCCAAGATCCACAATTTTGAACACCTCCAATGTTGAGAGAAAGTTGAGAAATAGGTACTTGGTTATGAAAGTGATCATAGCACTGACTAGTCATATATAATTAAGGTATGAAGGTTGTGGAAAGTTTTGTTTTATAAAATGAATAACTAGAAACATCAAGATTTGCAATACCAGTTTACGCAATCTGCCAACTCCAACTGGTCTAAAAACACCTAGGGCAAAAGAATAGAGATCTTGAACAACTGGGAACAAAATGAATCCGTTTGTTTATCATTAAGTTTTGGAGTGAGTTCATAAAGCAATTAGTAACAAAGAAAATGAGCCAAATCACTTTAGAACCGGCATTTTTTTTTCAATTTTAAGATTGAATCAAAAAATTAAGGCTCAAGCATCAGCCGATGGTCCACTTACTAAGAACCATATTCAGCAAACCCAGACATGCAAATCCCATACTGCAGACTCACCAGGTTCTGTGGGCCTGTTGATGAAGTGAGAGGGGGACAGAAAGGGGCACTTACCCCAATACAGCAATAAACGCCAAAACATATTGTTCACCACTCACATTCTCTAATCATCACAGCTGACAAATCGAGTAACTCACGAAAAAAAGAGAAACTTCTACAAAAAGTGTTCCAAGTGTAGACATACTCACTCACGGATCAGCAACTTGAAATCTCAATTTCTATTCTAAGAGGTTCTTCATGAACAACATTCTAAATGTATTAGGTCCACTCGCTGGATCACTAATTGAAAATAAACATTACTACATCTATGTTACATCTTTAATGGTGCACTGAAAATGTAGTTTTGCGTTTTATTTGTATCAGCTTGTAGTTTTCCTATCCATCAAATTATATCTAGGTGCTTTTGGCAATAGGAGAATGGTGGAGTAGCATCACTGGCAGCTGAGTGCATTACAGATAACCCAAACTGTGTTCAGGATTATTTGCAGATGGGGACATTGTTCCTTTCTCAAGGGTGAGAAGCTGGAAGGAGGTTTGCAAACAGTGACAAAAGCTTCAAGATAACAAGGTGTGGAGCTGGATGAACACAGCAGGCCAAGCAGCATCATAGGAGCAGGAAAGCTTGACGTTTCGGGCCTAGACCCTTCATCAGAAATGGGGGAGGGGAAGAGGGTTCTGAAATAAATAGGGAGAGAGGGATAGGAGGATAGAAAATGGATAGAGGAGAGGATAGGTGGAGAAGAGGCAGACAAGTCAAAGAGACGGGGATGGAGCCAGTAAAGGTGAGTGTAGGTGAGGGGGTAGGGAGGAGATAGGTCAGTCCAGGGAGGACGGACAGGTCAAGGGGGCAGGATGAGGTTAGTAGACAGGAGATGGGGGTGCGGCTTGAGGTGGGAGGAGGGGATAGGTGAGAGGAAGAACAGGTTAGGGAGGCAGGGACGAGCTGGGCTGGTTTTGAGATGCGGTTGGGGGAGGGGAGATTTTGAAGCTTGTGAAATCCACATTGATACCATTGGGCTGCAGGGTCCCCAGGCTGAATATGATTTGCTGTTCCTGCAGCCTTCGGGTGGCATCATTGTGGCATTGCAGGAGGCCCAGGATGGACATGTCGTCTGAGGAATGGGAGGGGGAGTTGAAATGGTTCGTGACTGGGAGGTGCAGTTGTTTGTTGTGAACTGAGCGCAGGTGTTCTGCAAAGCGGTCCCCAAGCCTCCGCTTGGTTTCCCCGATGTAGAGGAGGCCACAACGGGGACTGCGGATGCAGTATACCACATTGGCAGATGTGCAGGTGAACATCTGCATGATGTGGAAAGTCTTCTTGGGGCCTGGGATTGGGGTGAGGGAGGAGGTGTGGGGGCAGGTGTAGCACTTCCTGCGGTTGCAGGGAAAAGTGCCGGGTGTGGTGGGGCTGTGATACAAAAGCTTCAAGGTTTGGACGGTCCAACAAATTTTATTGCAAACAAAATTAATTAGTTTTTCTGCTTTTCAGCTCACCACAGCCAAAAAGCAACCTACAGCACCTTGCAAACCCATAACTTGTAGCACTCAGGAGGACAACAGCAGAAGGTAAATGGGAACGTAGGCACATACAAGTCATCCTGTTTCATTGCTTCATTATCACTTGATGAAAGTCCTGGAGCTTCCTCCCTAACAACACTGTAAGCCAACGTTTTATTTGCCTTCCCAAATGTTTGCTGATCCTCGTACTGAAACCAGATGAACTGAAGTAGTTCAAGGCGGTGGTTCATCACAATCTTAACCGTAATGAAGAATGGGCAATAAATGATAGTCTAACCAGTGATATCCATTTCCCACGAAAGAATAAATTCTCTCTTCAGTAACTAAATATTTTTATACCAACTACTGTGCCACTTATGAAACTAGATCAGGTCCACATCTCTCACCATTATCTTCACAGCAGCAGCCTGGGAACTGTTCAGAAACGGATGGACAGTTTAGTTTCACTGGTCTTCAAATAGGATTAATGCCAGAGCAAATTCTGCAAACAGCCATCTAAAAGAAAACATTGCTACCTTGCTATAGATTACTTTATTTGCTTCATCATAAGAAACAGGGGTAGGGCATGGGCCTGCTCCATCATTCAACACCATCATGGCTGATCCTTGGCTTCAACTCCATTTGCCTGCCTTCTGTCAATTTCCTTTGTTTTTTTTTTGAGAGACAAAAGAATCCATCTAGCTGAACCTTAAGTATATTCAAAAATCAAGATTCACAACTCCTTGGGGTAGAGAATCCCATAGATTCACAGCTGGTCTTCCAGAGATTGCAATCCCTATTCTTGATTCCCTGGCCAGTGCCAAGAACATTAGTCTCTAGCTTGTTGAATCGCTTCAGAATGTGGCAATGCAACTACTTCTCACTGTCATAAATTCCAGAAAATACAGAGCCAATTTACTCAGCTTCATCATAGGACAATCCGCTCATTTCAGAGACCGATCTATTCCAATTTGTGTCTTGCCAGTTTAAGTTTATTTTTCCTTAAATATGGAAACTAAAACCAACCCACAATACTCTGTGTGGGTACAACCAAGGTTCTGTAGAATGGCTGCAGGATTTTCTTATTTGTATTCCCGAATTTCTTTGCAATGAAAGCCCGGTCATCTGCCTTTCTAATAATTTGCTGTACCTTGTTACAATTACATACCAGAACATCAAATTTAATGTTATATTTTGTCTAAGGACGAGTAAGTTTTATTAATTGACAAAGTGAGAGATTCAGGAGACTGGGGAATAAATCCTTCCTTTCCAGAAAAGTTGTACCAACTAAGAAAGCTATTGTAGTTTTCAATATCCATTCTAGGTACAATATTATTTAAATGGTGATATATTGGAAAATGTAGATGTTAAAAGGGACCCGGTTACCTCTGCACAACAATGAAAGCAAACAGACAGGTGCAACAAGCAATTAGAAATGCAAATGGTACGTTCACCTTCATTGCAAGGTGATTTGAATTCAGAAGCAGAGATACCTTATTGCCATTGTTAGACCATACCTAGAGTAGTGCACATAGTTTGGCACCTCAAACTAAGAGAGCATTTACTTGCCATAGAGGGAGTTAAGCGAAGGTTCACTAGGCTAATAACAGGAACAGCAGGACTGTTCTATGAGGAGTGATTTGTCCAACTAGTCCTGTACTCATGATACTTTAGAAGAATGAAAGGGGTTCGGATCGAAATGTATAAAATTCTAACAGAGCTAGACAGACTAGATGCAGGATGTTCTCCCTGGTTAGAAAGACTAAAACTAGGGGTCATGGTCTAAGGATATTAGGTCAGTCATTTAGAACTGAGACGAGGAAACTTCTTGGAGGTGGTCAATCTATGGAATTCATAACCACAGGAGGTTATGGAGGCCATATTCCTGAGTATATTCAAGAAAGAAAGTGATCAACATTTAGATATTAAAGGCACCAATGGATACACAGAGAAGTGGAAATATGGTACTGAGAGAGGATTGATCATGATCACACTGAATGGCAGGGCAGACTTTAAGGTCCAAATGGCCTACTCCTACTCCTGGTTTACATTTTCTATGAAATATTGAGTGCTAGTGATAAAGGGATGGCAATAATCATGGGATACTTTAATAAACATTTTTTTATTATTTTGTTCACTTATGAGCTGCCTTCTTGAACTGCTGAGGTCCACATGCTGAAGGTAGACCCACAATATCCTTAGGGAGGGAATTCCAGGATTTTGACTCAGCGAAAGTGAAGGAATGGTGATATATTTCCGAATAAGGATGGTAAGTGGCTTGGTGCGGAACTTGCAGGTAGTGATGGTCCCCTGTATCTGCTACCCTTGTCCTTCTGGATGCAAGTGGTCGTGGGCTTGGAAGGTGCTGCCTGAGGATCTTTAGTGAATTTCTGCAGTGCATCTTGCAGGTAGTACACATTGCTGCTACAGAGCATCACTGGTGGAGGGAGGGGATGTGGTACCAATCAAGCAGGCTGCTTTATCCTGAATGGTGTCAAGCTTGTGTTGTTGGACAGGCACCCATCCAGAAAAGTGGGGAGTATTCCATCACACTCCTGACTTGTGCCTTGTAGATGATGGACAGGCTTTGGGGAATAAGGACGTGATTTACTCACTTCAGTATTCCTAGCTTCCGACCTGCTCCAGTAGTCACTGTATTAATGTGGTGAGTCTAGTTGACTTTCTGGTGAATGGTAATCCCTAGGATGTTGATAGCAAGAGAATCAATGATGGCAACACCATTGAGAGTCAAGGGATGGTGGTTCAATTGTCTCTTATTGGAGATGGTCATTGCCTGGCATTTGTGTGGTGCAAATGTTAGTTACCAGTTGTCACCCCAAGCCTTAATATTGCCCAGATCCTGTTGCGTTTCAACATAAACTTCAGTGTCTGAGGAATTGCAAATGTTACTCAACAATGCGCAATCATTGACAAACACTTCCACTTCTGACCTTATGAAGGTGGGAAGGTCATTGAAGAAGCAGCTGAAGATGGTTGGGCCTAGGACACTACCCATATGAACTCCTGCAGATATGTCCTGGAGCTGAGATGATTGACCACCAACAACCACAACCATCTTCCTTTGTGTCAGGTATGATTCCAACCACCGGAGAGTTTGCCCCCTGATACCCATTGATTCCAGTTTTGGTAGGGCTCCTTGATGCCACACTCAGTCAAATGCAGCCTTGATATCAAGAGCTGTCACTCTCACCTCACCTCTGGAATTCAGTTCTTTTGTCCATGAATTGAACCAAGGCTATAATGAGATCAGGAGCTGAGTTGCCCTGGCGGAACCCAAACTGTGTCACTGAGCAGGTTATTTCCGTGTAGGTGCTGCTTGATAGCACCGTTAATGACACCTTCCATCATTTTACTGATGATCGAGAGTAGACTGATGGGGCAGTAATTGGCCGGGTTGGATTTTTATGTACAGAACATACTTGGGCAATTTTCCACATTGTCGGGTAGATGCCAGTGTTGTAACTGTACTGGAACAGCTTGGCTAAGGGGGCGGCAAGTTCTGGAGCACACGTCTTCAGTACTATCGCCAGAATGTTGTCAGGGCCCATAGCCTTTGTAGTATCCAGTATCTCCAACCGTTTCTTGATATCACATGGACTGAATCAAATTGGCTGATGACTGACCACTGGAGGAGGCCGAGATGGATCATCCACTCAGCACATCTGGCTGAAGATTGCTGAGAATGCTTCAGCTTTCTCTTTTGCACTGATGTGCTGGGCTCTTCCATCATTGAGGAAGGGGGTATTTGTGGAGCCTCCTCCCCCAGTGAGTTATTTAATTGCCCACCACTATTCATGACTGGAAGTGGCAGGACTGCAGAGCTTAGATCTGATCCTTTGGTTGTGGGATTGCTTAGCTCTGTCTACCACTTGCTGCTTTCGCTGTTTGGTGGCTTCACCAGGTTGATACCTCATCCTTGGGTATGCCTGGTGCTGCTCCTGGCATACCCTCCTGCAGTCTCCATTGAACCAGGGTTGATGCCCTGGCTCCATGGTAATTGCTGAGTGGGAGATATGCCAGGCCATGAGGTTACAGATTGTGCTGGAGTACAATTCTGCTGTTGTTGATGGCCCAAAGCATCTCATGGGTGCCCAGTCTTGCTAGATCTGTGCGAAGTATGTCCCATTTAGCACAGTGATAGTGCCACACAACGCGATGCAGGTGGTTCTCAATATGAAAGCAGGACTTCGTCTCCACATGGACTGTGCAATGGTCACTCTTACCTATACTGACATGGACGGATGCAATTGCAGCTGCCAGATTAGCAAGGATGAGGTCAAGTACATTTTTCCCTCTTGTTGGTTCCCTCACCACATGCTGCAGACCCAGTCTAGCAGCTATGTCCTTCAGGACCCGACCAGCTCGATCGGTAGTACTGCTGCCAAGATACTCTTGTGGTGGACACTGAAATCCCCCATCCATAGTACATTTTGTGCCCTTGCCATCCTCAGCGCTTCCTCTAAGTGTTGTTCAACATGGAGGAATACTGATACATCAACTGAGGGAGGATGCAGTGCCAACCAAGTGGGCTGCTTTGTCCTGGATGGTGTCAAGCTTCTTGAATGTTGTTGGCGATACCAGGAATGAAGGATTTTAGATACAAGGAAAGAGCAGAGGGACTGGGCTTATTTTCCTTAGAGCAGAGAAGATCAAGAAGTGACCTTTCTGAAGTGTTCAAAATATGAACAGTTTTGACAGGGTACAGACAGTGTAAAAACAGAAATTCTGTTTCCACTAGATGGTATGTCAGTAATTAGGGGGTCACAATTTCAAGACAGTCAGCAAGAGAGCTAGGAGTGAGATGAGGAGAAACTTCTTTACTCAGAGAGTTGCTATGATTTGGAATGAACTTCCTAGGAGAGTGGTGGAGGTGGATTCCAAAGGAGGTTTCAAAAGAAAGCTGGACAGATATTTAAAAGTGGTGAAGGTTGAGGGCGATGGAGATACAGAGAGTGGGACTAGCTACATAGCTCTTTCAGCAGTCAGTACAGACACAATGGATCGAATAGCCTCCTTCTGTACTGTACCGTACTTAAGGCGGCACACATTTAAAATGATTTGTAAATGCACATGAGAAGATATCTTCTCTCAGCCAATAATTAAAGTATGGAATACAGTGCCTGGATGTGTAGGGGTAGCAGGTTCAATTGAGGATACTGGATGATTATTTGGATAGAGGTAATGTGCAAGGGTACAGAGAAAAAGCAGGAGACTGGCCGTAGGTAATGATGCTCATTTGAAGAGCCAATGCACATATAGTTAGTCGAAAAGCCTCCATTTGCGCCTTAATACTTCTGTGAGCCAGGTGACAGCTGCATGAGTCGCAAAACGCTATTATGTAGGTTCAGCAAGTAATTAAACATAGAAACTAGGAGCAGGAACAGTCCATTCAGCACTTTGAGCCTGCTCTGCCATTCATGGCTGACCCTCCAGCTTTTGCCCCATATTGTTTCTTCCCTTCAGTCCCAAAAAATATATCTAACTGCTTCTTAAAGATATTCAATGTTTTGGATTAAGGCAGCTAATGGAATGTTACTCTATTTATTTAATTCCTGTCATAACGGAGGTAAGGACGCTTTTGAAACACAGAAAATAGGAGCAGGGGAAGGCCATTCAGTCCTTCAAGCTGATTCCACCATTCGATATTATCATGCTCATCATCCAACTCAGTACTCTGTTCTAGTTTTCATCCCATACTTTTCGATCCCTTTAACCTCAGTTATACAGGGCATCGGTGAAACTACATCTCGAATACCGCATTCTGTTTTGATCTTCATGTTTAAAGGAGGTGGTAAGTTGGAGGCATTTCAGGGGAGGTTTACCAAATCGATACCTGAAATGAGGGGGATGTCCAATCAGGAAAGGTTGGACAGATCGGCCTTATTTCATTAGAGTTTATAAAAGTGATTTAATTGAGATATGAGAGTTCTTGAATGATCTTGACAAGGTAGATATAAAAGCAACATTATTCTGTGAGTAAATCCAGAATTAGGGGCACTTTGAAAATTAGGTGCCACAGTTTTAAGATAGAGATGATGTGAAATGTTTTCTCTGTGCTGTGCAAGTTTGGAACTCTGAACAATGTGGAGCAAGAGTCATTGACTAGTTTTAAGATGGAAGTAGATCGATTCCCTTGCTGACCAAGAGTCTACGCTTTCAACAGCAGTGCTGCTGAATATCATTCCCATCTGTTACCATCTGTTCCACACCTCTTGGTAATTTTATAGAACTTGGTCTTGAAATTCATAACTGACCACACATCCTTTTAGTGGACAAATATACCAGATCTCATTTCCATGAGAAGCAGAATACGTTTTAAATTGAACGGATTGGGGAGATTGGAGGGCTTGACAGGAGAGTATCGGATTAAGTAGGTGACCGTGTAATGGATGAAAGTTTCAGCCACAAATGGTTGAGGTGGTACCATTGTGACCAGATGAGTCAGGATATATTGAATGGCAGAACATGCTTGAGGGACTGAATTGAATACTCCTGTCCCTGCATTTCCTTCCTGTGCTTCACAATAGGTTTCAGATGAGTGGGGTGGGGAAGGTCAAAGGAATTGCGCGAGGCAAAGTTTTTTTTAAAACTCAGAGGGTGGTAGGTGCCTGGAACGTGCTACCCTGGAAGATGGTAGAAGCAGATATGATAGCAAAGCTTAAGAGATATTTAGACAGGCACTTAAACAGGCAGGGAACAGAGGGATACGGAACTTGTGCAGGCAGATGGGATTAGTTTAGAATGGCATCAAGGTCAGTGCAGACACGGTGGGCCAAAGGGCCCCTCCTATGCTGTACTGTTCTATGTTCTCTTCTTGCTCATTGGCTCCTGATGCTCCAACACCCACAATTTAAAATTCACATTGGCAAGATTAAATCCCTCATGGCTCACTCTGCTGGTCACCTCAAGCCTTAAAATCCTCTAAAACTTTAACTTTTCAGTGCTGCAGTGCTGTATCCTAAACAGAAAATACTGTTGAATGGTCAGTCACTGGTCATTTTCAATTATATTACTACATAGCGTTACTTAATTTTGATCCAAAAATATCATGCAACTTGGGGAAGTAGTTTAAATACCACTTACTCATTGACTAAGAAAACTGCAATGATAAAGTGCAAGAAACAAAATTATTACTTCTCTACAAAACAACTGTAGTATGGAGATTAGCCCAAACTCCTAGAACATGTTCACAAGTTGCCAACTGCCTTTTGTGGATTGATAAATGTCTTAAGCACTCATTCCCAGACTGGGATTAGACTTTTGAAGAGGACATCAAACTGGTTTCAAAAGTATCAAACAGAAAGAAGCGACATTAACTAGCTTCTAACATAAATGTCATTTGGTGATTTTGATTAAGATTATGAATGAAAATCAATGACCTACCTGAATACTTTTCTCACAATCAGTTTGGTGATGCAGCGACAGCTCACTTTCCAATACAAATCGCTTGCCACACTTATCACAGATCTGCATGCGGCTGTGCGTGACATTCATGTGCTTCTCTAAGTACCAGCGGTTATTGAATACCCGGGGGCACTTTTTGCAAGGGAAGTGCTGTTTCTCTTCGATTTTCACCTTCTGATTTGAGCTATCAGAATCCTTCTTTCGTTTCCGACCTCGAGTTCTCATTTCATGTTTGGCCGGTCTCCGTGACCGGCTTGGAGCTGGGGGAGTTGAACCTTTGGAAGCAGTCAAAGCTCTTGCTGTCCTCCGGGTTGTTTGCCCACTTTCAGTCTTGACTTCCGGAGTATCAGGGTTATCACCACCTTCATTCACATCTTCATCACTCTCTTCACATTCTTCATCCTCTTCCTCTTCCTCAGTGACATCTTCGTCATCTTCTTCCTCTTCTTCCCCATCAGCATTGTCATCCTCATCCTCCTCCTCTTCCTCTTCCTCATCATCATCATCGTCCTCTTCGTCATCCTCCTCTTCATCCTCAGGACACCTACCTAATACAGCTGTAGCCTCTGAAGGTGAAGACATGCCCTCAGCCCCTTTAGAAACATTCAGAGTCTGGTTGTTAAGGTTAACCTCCACAATGATCTGTTCCCGGTTATATGAGCCCCTACTGTCCGAATCATCATCCAATTGCTCAGTATCTCCCTCAATCTTGCACACCGTTTGGTCATCGTTCTCCTCCTTGTAATACTGCTGTTTTGGCTGAATTGGTGAGTGTTGTTTCCCAGTGTTGTCCTCCACACGTACCGAGTATGGATTGCTGCTCTCTCTAGCATAGATTTTAGGGTGTGAATCCACCTCCTGCTTAATCTCACGATAAAACTGGGAGCCAAGGGGATTGCTGCGATTTTCCTGCTTTGACATATCGCTAGCCACCGTCGTCAAGTTTAAGGACCGGCTATCTATTAATTCTTGACAGGAAGTGGCAATATCATTCATCTGTAGAACTGCAGCAGCATTTAGCACATCCTGCACGTTGCAGGCATTTACGAGCAGCTTTGATGTATAGATAAAGTTCAGGATTTGCTGAAACCCTTGCGATGTTAGAGCTTCTAGTGAAAGTTCGACACGTTGAAGCTGCTTGTTTTGTGTAAAAAGCGAGTGAAAGAATTGACTGTAGGCCGCGAGCACCCCTTTGTGAGCAGGAAATGTATTCTTCTGGCGCACCAATACAATGTCTACATCACACAGGTCTGGCTGAAACAGGCGCTGCTCATTCAGTCTGTCCATCAAACAAGTAAAGTGGAGGGCAACATCCTCCACCAGAGAATACTCAGTGGAAGGGTAGTCAGTGGTCTTTTCAACTATCAGCTGAAAGAAAAAAGGGAAAACAAAACCATCAAAACTTTGTATAGATATAAAAGATTTTTTTTTAATGCTGGGAGAGTGTTTTTTTTTATAATCCAAAAGCTTTGGCAACTAATGACAACTTTAAAAAGTGACTATTAGCATTCTTCTCATTTGAATCTGACCAAAGAAATTGACTATTTACAAATTACAGAGGGAAATAGGACAACTGGCCCATGATACTGGTTCATTTTGCTCATTAAATCCTTGCAATTATTTTAATCAGTGTCCTCCTCACCTCAATCACAATCTTCTTACTGATATGTGCTGCCCTGACTCTCAAGGTCTGAGCTGGCTCACCCAGGTGGCTATTTTGTAAAGTGATTATTGGAGGTTCATACATCTATTGGGGCACCTATGCACCGAAGACAGGATTCTTCACTGATTTTACCTGACACAACTCAGGACACTGAGGCAAGCTCAGGTCTTCGAGTCTATACAGGCTGATTTGGTTGGACCCTTTACCAATCATAATATCCTTACTATTCCCAAAATGACAAACTCAATATATACATAAACTTACAAGTGAGACACAATCATAAGTATGCACTAAAAATAAGTTAAAACGCTTAATTGTTTAGTTAGACTGTTGATTTACAAAAAGGTTTTTGGGAGGTATCTTTCGGGAGATATTAAACTCAATAACAAAATGTGTCTGAGATGTCAGGTCCCCTGCTTCCATTACAATAGATAAGGAAATCTGAAACCGTTCACTGCTCCTTCACATTAACCTGGTTTGCGCAAAATAAAGGCTCCATACAAGTCAGAACAATTTTTACAATCTGCTTCTATATTTTTAGCAATGTAAATTATTTTACTAGGGTTTGTAGAATTTGTTTTACATGGATGCTCCAGCTATTCTCTCCTGCAGTGGACTCATTTGACAAGGTGAAGTAAAAATTTCAATGAAATAAAAATTTCAATGAAATGTCTTGGTTAATAGCTACCTCTACCAGGTCAAAAATCAAACCCCTCTACTTGAACAAAACTATTCATCCTGTTACAGAGGCAGCCACTGTTTGAATAAAGATTAAAGAATTCTAATTCAACGTTTTTGTAGATTTTTGTTCCAAGTATTACTGCAAAGCAGTATTAGAAAACAACAAACTGTAAAATGCATGTAATTTTCCCTTGCAAAGCGGCGTGCTGGGATAGTTACAATTGCTACTTAAGTCTCAGTCTTCACAATGGAAAAGGATAATACAGGTATACACATCAAGGTGGAAGACTGTAAAATACGAGAAGAAATCCTGAGCAGAGCAGTGGCAAATGCAATTCAACTGGAGAAGTGAGGTAATGCACTTGGGGAGGGCTAACAAGTCATTGGATGACACTATGAATGAAAGGACCTGGAAGTACTGATGATCAGAGGGGCTTTGGTGAGCGTATCCACAAATTTGTGAAAGTAGCATGGCAGATTATTAATATGGTTATGACAACAAATGGGATATGGAGTCACAGAATATTAAATGGAGGAAGTTTTTTTGGAACAGTACAAAATGCTAGTTAGGTCACAACAGGAATATTACATGCAATTCTGATCACCATATAATAGGAAAGGTGTGACTGCACAAGAGTGTATGTGGAGAGAAGACTTACCAGGATGCTACCTGGGCTGGAGGCTCTGAGCTGTGAGGAGAGGTGGGGCAGGCTAGGGTTGTTTTCAAGAGGGGTCCTGATATAGAACCATAAAGATTGTGAGGCACAGATAGTATAGACAGAAAGACACCGTTTTCTTAATACAGGGGTCAATAACCAGGGGACATAGATTTAAGAGGTTGAGGCTTAGAGGAGAGTTGAGGAGAAATTTTGACTCTGAGCTTGCTGTGAGTCTGGAATTCACTACCCACAAGGATGGTTGCGTCAGAAGTTCTCAAAGTGTTTGGGTATTTACTTGTGCTGCTATAGCTTCCAGGACTATGTGACGAGAAATGAAAAGTGAGATTAGTGGAGTCAGATCTTTGTTTGCTGTAGTGGACATGATGAGCCAAATTGTCTCTTCCTGTGTTCTAAATGTCAATGAACCTACAAGAACTTTTCACAATGACAGAATGGCTCAAAGCATTTTATAGCCAGACAGTTTTATGTAAACACTTCTTTAATGTAGCAACCAATTTATACTCGGCAAGCTCCAATAGCAATTTGGTAACAGCCAGGCAATGCTTTTACGATAATCATTTAGGGATTCATACTGGCTAGCACACTCGCCTATCCTGGGGAAAATAAACCTTGGTTATTCACCCTAACCATAATTTTATAAATCTCTAGCCAATCCAGCTTCTCCCTATATCTCAAACCCTCCAACCCTAGCAACATCCTTGTAAATCTTTTCTATACCCTTTCAAGTTTAACGATGTCTTTCCTATAGCAGGGAGACCAGAAGTGAACACAGTATTCCAAAAGTGGCCTAACCAATGTCCTGTAAAACCTCAACATGACATCCCAACTCTGATATACTCAATACACTGATCAATAAAGCCAAGCATACCAAATGCCTTCTTCACTACCTTGTCTACCTGTGACTCCACTTTCAAGGAACCATGAACCTGCACCCTAAGGTATCTTTGTTTGGCAACACTCCCCAGGACCCTACCATGAAGTCCTGCCCTGATGCAACACCTCACATTTATCTAAAGTTCGGACAGCATGTGGAAAGATGGACAGAGTTGAGTCCAATAGGACTCTTCAGAACTCAAAATGGATACTATAATCCTTTGACTAAGAAATGCAACTGTGTTGCCAAATGACCCCAGACTGAAGTCATCATGCTATTGAACTCACTTCCATATCAGTAGATGCTATATTCAAAGGCTTATTTATAAATTAACTAAATTGAAGCACAGTATATTCAAATACTAGAGAGGAAGCAAATATAAACTGCATGTTCAATCAGAAAACATGTCAAGGACTCTCGTGGCGCAGTGGTGGTGTCCCCGCCTTTGAGCCAGGAGGCCAGGGTTCAAGTTTCACTTGCTCCATAGGTGGGTAATAACATCACTGAACAGGTTGATTAGAAAATACAACCATCTTATCGAGTATTCCTAGAAAAAAAGTATTATTTTCTTTATCAGGAAAAGAAGCAAACTCTTGGCAACTGACTAGGTAAATTCACAAGTTTTATTTCCCTGCACTTCCTACAGTATTATCAAAGTTTCAACATTTGGCCTTCTGCCAACTCAAACAAAAATCATAACAGTTTCACAAAGTCCTTGCCATTGTCCACCCCAGTTCTGTGAAGATGGATTTCTAGGGAAGCTTAATATTTGCATTGTTAAATACAAAGTGACAGTATGAAAAATGCCAATTGACCTTTAATGCCAGCTGTTGACAATTTTAAAAGGCTGACAAAACAATATTGAAGTAGGGCTCAAGTAACAGCATATTATGTTTTGTAATCATGAAATGAGTATATTTTTCAGGTCAAGTCAGGGACAATCTTGACGAACAAAAGAATCAAAGGGCATGTGGGTAGAAATGAAAGAGTTGAGACCACAATGAGATCAGCCAGGAGCTCCTAAAGCCGTGTAGCAGGCTGGAGATGCCGAATGATGTACTCGTGCTCTTAATTTTCAATGTGCAACACACCTATGTATTGATGGCAGACAAAATGAATTACAAATGTTATGAAAAAAAAATCAAGAACAGTGATTTCATTCTGAATATTAATACAATTCTGCTGAATCAGTACCCAAAATCATCACCCTTAGCTGCCACACATACAGCCTCTGAACCCTATGTAGTTTTCTTTTAAAATCTCCCAACTACATTACTTAAAACTTAAAGTTTTAAAAGTTAACAGTAACTTAAAAAAAGTTTCTAGCAAAAGAAAGGAAGAAAAAAGAGTCGATGACTGCTTTCATCATGCAGCCAGACATTATTTTCCTCAGGGGTAAGCAGCTAATCAGCACATACCATAAGTGCTAGGACCATTTAAACTCATGTTGAGTTTCATATGTAAATCCTCTCAAGGGGGTGCATACTTCATATGCAGTGTTGATGCTAATTGATACAGACTTGGAAACTGGCAAACAAGACGCATCTTGAGCACTGCACTTTAGGAAGAATGTCAAGATCTCAGCCCGGAATTTAAGAAAATTTACCAGAATGCCATGAGGAACTTGGGACTTCAGCTACATGGAGAGCCTAATAAAACTGGGATCTGGTGTCTCAGAATAGAGGAGGTTGAAGGCCAACGCAGGCGCTCAAAATTATGAAACATATTGTTACTGCAAACAAAATGAAATGTTTCCAGCAGAAGGATCAGTGACTGAAGGATATGGATTTCATTGGCAAAAGAACTAAGGGAGAAACAAGATAACAAGGTGTGGAGCTGGATGAACACAGCAGGCCAAGCAGCATCATAGGAGCAGGAAAGCTTGACGTTTCGGGAGGACTGACCGTTCGCCCTCAGTAAGGGGGAGGTCTGGGGGGATGG
>JAHRHZ010000034.1:4770342-4787419 GCA_024137785.1 Ginglymostoma cirratum | reverse complement strand
TTCACCATCCCCCCAGACCTCCCCCTTACGGAGGACGAATGGTCAGTCCTCCCGAAACGTCAAGCTTTCCTACTCCTATGATGCTGCTTGGCCTGCTGTGTTCATCCAGCTCCACACCTTGTTATCTCGGATTCTCCAGCATCTGCAGTACCTATTATCTAAGGGAGAAACAAGCACTTTTTTTGAAAAATAAAAGTCTGCAATGCACTGCCTGAAACATGATAGGCACAAATTCAACAGTAATTTTCATAAACTAATTTTGTAAATAGCCAAAAATTTGCAGAGTTATTCAAGGGTTTGGAGGGGGTGGGGTTTGGTGCCAGTGACGGTGGCGTTGGTGGAAGACATCAGACTAATGGCTCAAATTGAATCTTCTTGTTTGCGTTTCTAAGCAAAGAATACCATCACCATTACGTTTGGTAGTGTTCCGGTGGGTGCCGAGGTGCTGCTGAGACCAACCTGCGGCCAGCAGACTCTGCTATAAACAGGACAGGGTATCACAGACATGGACTTTTGCATTAATTGGACAGCTTTTTCAAAGAGCTGGCACAAGCACAATGAGCCGTATAACCTCATCCTGTGTGGTACCATGCTATGATGAGATATCAAGCTGGAAGAAGCAGGTGAGAGTTGGCTTTCTCTGTGAAGCAAGGCATCTGTTTCCTCAGTGGTGATGCCATTTATTGAGATATCAATGGAATATTGTGTCAGTCTGGTTATATACAGCAGTGAATCATATTGGAGGGGATTTTGGGTTTAACTCCAGTGAGGGCTGCAAGACGCTGAGTCCCGTCCAACAGACAGCAAGTGACAAGGTTGGGTGCAACTGAGGTAGGCCATAGAACCAAATGCTCTAATTCCTGATACCAGGAGAGCATGAGGAGTAAGGCCAAGTAATCCTGTCCCTCCTGGCTTACAAGCATCTTCTCAAGACTGCCCTCCACATGCTCTTCAGGTTTTGGGATTTTCCCCAGACCGAGAAACACAGTTGTCTATTTTACAAAACAGGTTAAATCAGAGCAATAAAAGCAAAGCAAAATATAGCAGATGCTGCGAAGTCTGAAATAAAATCTGAAATTGCTGGAAACACTCAGCAGTCTGGCAACATATGCAGAGAAAGAAGCAAGAGTAGTGGTTTCATGTAACAAGACTAAAATGGAAATGATATTTACTGCGCATATGTGTGTATTGAATAAAAATAATAATGTCAGTAAGAAAAACAGAAAATAAAAACTCTGGGGGTCAAGCATCAATGCAAAGGAAAACAGAGTTGATGCTCTATTGGTCTGGGAACTTCAACAGAACTCCTCAAATTCTGTACCTTTTGCCACAGACGGCGCCGGCTCTGCTGAGTATTTGCAGAATTTTCTGTACTTTAATTCCAGCATCTGGATAGTTTGCCTTTGCAATTTTGAATGCTTACTTGTAACTTCTGGAAGTTTTAGGAATTAACTTTGTTTCACATCAGTAGCAACAGTGGAAATCTTGTGGCTGAACCACAATGCAATCCTGTTTTCACCTTCTCTACTACTTACAAATAATATTAAACTTCACCGGTTGAGCCCAGTAAATGTCTTAAATTGTCATTCAGCATAAAACCATGAAATACTGAACTCAAAAAAAAAACACTTAAGAGGCATAGAGTCACACAACACGGAAAGAGACGCATCAGTCCAACTCGTCCATGCCGAGCAGTTATCCTAAACCGAACTAGTCCCACTTGCCTCTTTGGCCCATGTCCGTCTAAACCTTTCCTATCCTTGTACCGGTCCAAATATCTTTTAAATGTTGAAACTGTACCCGCATCTAAAACTTCCTCTGGCAGTTCATTCCATTCACGCACCACCCTTTGCTTGAAAAAGTTGCCCCTCCAGTCCCTTTTAAATCTTTCTCCTCTCATCCTAAAAATACACCCCCTAGTTTTGAACTCCGCCACCCAAGGGAAAAGACCTTTGCTATTCACCTTATCTATGTCCCTCATGATTTTATAAGCCTCCAGAAGGTCACCCCTCAACCTCCCATATTCCAGTGAGTAAAGTTTCAGCCTATCCATCCTCTCCTTATAAGTCAAACTTCCAGTTCCAGCAACATCCTAGTAAATCTTTTCTGAATCCTCTCCAATGTAATAATATCCTTCCTATAGCAGGGCAACCAGCACCGTACACAGTATTCTAAAATTGGGCTCAACAACATCCTGCACAATCTCAACATGACGTCCCAACTCCTATATTCAATGGTCTGAGCAATGAAGGCAAGCATGCTAAACGCCTTCCTAACCACCCTGTCCGCCTGTGACAACTTTCAAAGAACTACGTATGGGAACCTGTCGGTCTCTCTGTTGGACACCACGACCCAGGTGCCTACCACTGACTGCATAAATCCTGCCCTTTTACCAAAATACAAAACCTCGTATTTAATCCAAATTAAACTCCATCTACCACTCCTCAGCCCATTGGTCTAACTGATCAATATCCATTTGTAATCTTAGTTAATCTTCTTTACAGTCCACTATACCACCAATGTTGTTGTAATCTGCAAACTTACTAACCCAAGCCTCCTAATTTCTCATCCAAGTTTTTTATATAAATGACAAATAACAGTGGACCCAGCACTGATCCCTGCAGAACACTACTGGTAACAGGTCTCCAGTCCTAAAAACAAGCCTCCACCACCACCCTCTGTCTCCTACCGTCAAGCCAATTTTGTAAGCAATTGTATCCAAGCTCTCCCAGAATCCCATGTGATCTAACTTTACTAATCAGTCTACCACGTGGAACCTTGTCCACATGGACTTTAGTAAAACCTTTGACAACATCTCCCACTCTGCCTTCGTCAATCATTTTGGTTATGTCCTCAAAAGCCCAATCAAGCACAAGTATTTTTGTTCAACATACCAATTGCAAAGTGGATGATCACGGGCTCCATGACCTCACCTAATGGGCTGCGACAATATTTTGCAGAAATACTTACTGATCCTCAAAAGTAAAACTACAATTTCCCTCCAATTCTCATACTTGACAGTGCGTGATCACTTTAAACTATACACAGACTTCACCTTCAACCAAAAAAAATCCAGGTCTTTCTAATTACTCCTGTAGATCCATTTGGAATGGAAAGATGTCTTGATACAACTATATAGAGCACAGATGATAACACATCTGTAATACTATGCACTGTTTCAGTTTCCTTATCTAAGGGAAAAACATATCAGTACTTGGTATTGAGGGAGTACAATCAGACTTCACTAGATTAATTCTTGGGATAGCGCAATTGTCTTATGAGGAGAGACTAAGGTTTAGCTCAGTTAGTTGCACTGCTGGTCTGCAACGAAGAGTGATACCACCAGTGTAGGTTCAATTCCTGAACTGGCTGAGGTTATCATGAAGGTTTCTCCTTCTCTACTGCTCCCCTTGCCTGAGGCATGATGATCCTCGGGTTAAACAACTACCAGTTGTCCCTCTCTCAAGAGATCAGACTATGATCTAGTATGACCATGGTGACTTCACACTTTACATCAAATACTGCATTAAGAAATTCTATATTTTATTTTCCTAGTGCAAGAATAATAATAAACCCTTCCAACCTCTGATCATGCCTTGACTAAATGTATGCATTCTCGTTGGCAGCTAAAACAATTCGTCTTTATTTACTTCTCAAATTTTTAATATCTTTACCAAAACTTCTCTGTTCGAGACCAAGTTCAATGGCCTTTCTTCATGATTAAAGCTGCTCAGCCTGAATCCCAGAGTTGTCAGCAGTCACTTAGTTTCACTTTCAACTCTAAGTCTGAGATCCGTGTGTTCAAAACTAGAGTACTATAGAATAAAGCCAATACTGTGTTACACTGTCAGAGGTGTTGTCTTTAGGATGATAGGTTAACCCGAGGCCCAATCTGTCCTCTGAGTAAAAGATTCCATAACACTGCATACAAAAGAAGCTACAGAGTTTTCCCTGGTGTCCCAGATCAACACTGATAACTTGGTCAACATCATGAGAAGTTGATTATCTAGTAGTTATTGTTTTGTCGTTTGTGGGAGCTTGCTGTGCGAAAGGTGGCTGCTTTATTTCCTACATTACCAGAATGTCAATACTTCAAGGGTACTTCATCAGCTGTAAAGCTATTTTGGACATGCCAAGGCTACAAAAGGTGCTGCAAGTTCTTTTTGTTGAATGTCATTGAGCAAATCTCCACAATACCCCTTTTACAAATGCATCAACCTTCCAAAATAATGCTGTCTGAAAGCAATACTTTTTTAAAGCATATACATACAAGGAAAATCACAGTACAATATTTGTAACTGAGGAATACAGTTCTCGCGTAAGTACTGGCACTCAGGAGGTAGACTGATGTTTTGATTAAAATTTCAGTTGAGAACTTTGAGGAGCTATTGACGCCTGGGGCAGATCTGCCAGGATCTTACTGAATGACGGGGGAGGCTTGAGGGGCTGAACAGCCTTTTCCTGCTCTTAGAGTCATAAAGTCCTACGGCATGAAGGCAGGCCCTTCAGCCCAAACTGGTCTGTGTTGACGGAAATGTCCATCCACGCTAATGCCATTTCCCTGCACTTGGCCCACATCCTTGTAAACCTTTCCTATCCATGTATTCGTCCAAATGCCTTTTAAATGTTGTTAACGTGCCCGCTCTACCACTTGCGCTGACAGCTCATTCCATATGCGTACCGCCCTCTGTGTAAACAAAAAGTTGCCTCTCAGGTTCCCATGTATTCTTTCCCCTCTTACCTTAAACTGATGCCCTCTAGTCCTCAATTCCCCAACCCTGGGAAAAAGACTGAGTGCATTCACTCTACCCATGCCCGTCATGATCTTATACACATCTGTAAGATCAGCCCTTAGTCTCCTATGCCTTACGGAAAAAAATCCTAGCTTGTCCAACCTCTCCCTATAACTCAGTCCCTACAGTCCTGGCAATGTGTTTGTAAATTTCTTCTGCACTCTTTCCAGTTTAATAACATTCTTCCTATAGCAAGGTAACTGAAACGGAACACAGTACTCTAAATGCAGCCTCACCAACATCTTGTACAACTGCAACATAACCTCCCAACTTCTGTACTCGATGCTCTGATTGATGAAGCCCAATGTGCCAAATGCCTTCTTCACCACCCTGTCTACCTGTGATTCCATTTCAGACAACCGTGCACCTGAACTCCAAGGTCCCTCTGTTCCACTACACTCCTGAAGGCCCTACCATTCACCATGAAATTATTTCTTATCTTTAATATTCCTGGTTGTGTTACTGGACTAACAATCGAGATGCATGGTCTAATGATCCAGAAACAAATCCACAATCCATCACAGCAGCTTGGAAACTGAAATTCAATTAATTAGGTAAATTTGGAGTGAAAAAGCAGATAACAGCACATGCGGACCATTGAACTACTGGACTGAAATTACAAACACGTAGCAATGAGATAGACTCAACTAATTATCTACAATAGCCAGCAAGTCATTCAGCTGTCATCAAAGGCCCCGCCTCCCGAGCAAAAAGGATTGGCAGTAAGTGCTGGCCTCATCTGCAATACCACAATCTGCAAATGATTGATTCAGAAAATTCCAGACTTTCTGTACATTATATCTCATGGCAATATCTCCAGTCTGTTCTCTAATCATCTCAGAGTTTTAAGCTTCCAATTTCGTCATTCATCTGTCAGAGCTTCTTCCCAATTATCTGGGCCAGTTCCTATCTTATCTTCTTGACTGTTCTCTCTATCCAGCAAAGTACCTATCTTTACCTATCACTATTTCCTCTCATTTGTTTTTTTATCCTGGACCAAATGATTCATAATAATTGGAGATGTGGCCCTATTCCCACCTTTGCTCCCACTCGCTCCCTTTTACTCCTTGAAATAGATTAGCTTTATGCTTTTTCATTTGTAGACTACAAATATTGATTCGAGAAAGTTAACAAACAGATCATTTAAGACAGGAGGTCATCATGTTCGAGACACAAACCGTGTGAAATAATTCAGTATTTAACTCCTAATGTGACCCTTTTGTAAAGTCATGTTGTGTTTCGAGAAAGATTAGTTTCTGAATTACTCATTAACTACCTGCTGCTGGGGATGGGACATGTTAAATGGGTCACAAATCTAACTGCTGAGCACTACAGTTATCAGCTAATAGTTTGGAACAGTAGGTAACTGTTACAGTGCAAAATTAAGTATTAAGCAGATGTTGTTACCATTGTCATTCATGAAATCTTGCTTACCAATTCAATAAATATCTCTACACAGAAAAGGGATCGTCACAATTAATCCAACATTAACTTCAACCAGTTAAGTTTCTCAATGCTGCTAAAACCTCAAGTAATGCCACTGCCAGTATTTTAGTACAATATCTTGTAAAGCTCAATACATCCCACCAACAAGGCCCAAGCTTAGAGGATGAAAGTCTACACCACAAGTTAAACAGGGATGGTCTCCAAAATGGTTCACACTTGCAATTACAAATTGGAATAACATCTGATGTTTGAATGTTTGAATATATATCCAAATGGGCATCATCCAATTCACATCACTAGTCCTCAAAATCTGAACAGAAAAGCTGGGATGGAGGCTATATACACGATTTGAAGCTGACACACACAGGAAGTGCCTGCACTGGATTGTGAACAATTTGCAAATTAGAAGGTGTCTAAATGATTCCTGGCAGAAGATTGCATTTTCAATATCCCATGCAAAAGCTGAGTAAAAACTTTGTTTAGAAAAGGTGAGAGAAAGGAAATGGTGCAAATCTGAAAAAAATAGCTACTATTGGTCACTAAAAACGTAATCGTCCAGAGAAAAGGATTTATCAATCACTGCAAAAATCAATTTGCTTTTCACTGGAACGGTGGTCAAGTGAGTGTGAGTAATACCATCACGCTAAGTAGCCATTTCTTTCAAAAAAAAAACTTAAGGCTAAAGAAGGTAGAATTAGCAAACATCAACTAGATATTTAAATATCAGCCTTGGCTCACTTGAAAGCTTGTGGGTTCAAGACCCATTCCAGAGACTTCAATGCCCAATCCAAAGAAACAACATAGTGCTGAGAGAGTGTTGCAGTTTTGCAGACAAGGCATTAAAGCAAGGACTACCCACCTGACTTCTCAGATGGATGTAGACTTTTTAAAAAATTGTTGTAGAATAAAAATTACATAGGAATCAGGAGCTGGCCATTCAGCTACTCAAGCCTGCTCCACCACTCATTCAGCTCATGGGTGATCTAATTATAGCTCAAAATCACATTCCTGCCTTTCCCAATAACCTGTTAACCCATGGTTAACAAGAATCTACTTACCTCTGCCTTAAAAATATTGAAGGACTCTTTTCAGAGACAGTTCCAAAGACTCTCAACCCTCAGAAAAACATTTGCCTATCCTCTGTTTTAATTGGGCAACGCCCAACTTTTAAACAGTGACACCTTGTTCTAGATTCTCCCACAAGAGGTGCAAAACTCTGTCAAGACCCCACACGATCTCATAAGTTACCCCTTGCTCTTCAAAACTCCAGCAAGTACAAACCTAGTTTATCCAACCTTTCCTCATAAGGTAACACACTCGCTCCATATTAGTTGTCTAGTCAACCTTCTTTGAATTGCCTCAAGTGTTTAGATTGTGATATTTTAAACTTCAGAACTTCAAAAAAACTGTTCATGGAGCAAAAGAATCAACAAAGATAAACAGTTACATACAGAAGGATCAGTTTAACTCTAAAATAAGCTGGAAAGGGACAAAGACAAGTTGTTACATAGGGGATTTTTGAAAGCAATTAGCCATGACTGGGAAAAGGAGTCGTGGTTACATGAACAAAAGTGTTTTGACATATGCTTGATAATTGGTTACCTTGTGTCACAAGGACAAATGACTGCTCTGCTGAAGAATTTAATGAGTTAATTACAAGACAGGCTGGATCTTCAAGCAGAAAGTTAAGGCCAAATGTGACAAGGAATGAAGGAGTTACTTCTGATAAGGAAGCAAACTGCAGAGTCAAGGACTCCAGAAGAATAATCAGTATCCTGGATGGAAGAATCTAAAAGATCATCAATGACAGCACACCACAGACCTGAAGGAGAAGAAACTATAAGAATTCCACACCAGAACTCTTCATTAGCGGAACTTCAAAGAACAACAGTGCACCAGGATCAAACACATCACATCAGGAACAGACACTGCTGGTTGGAATCATAATTAAGTTCCACCATTAATCAGGTAATAGCCAAGTTAAATTGTAAGGTTTAACTTGCTTACTTGAGGGGTCTTATTTTGATTGCTACATGCAATAGAGGTTAAATCACTGCTTCAGTACTTGACTGTTCATGACGTTTCTTAATAAGTAGTCAAATTAAAGGTAGCTTGTGGTGATTCACCTACAAGATCCTTCCATAAACAAGATGCAGTCTCACCAGTGGTTTGTATAACTGAAGCCTAACCTCCCTACTTTTTTAAAAACTGAAAAAACTGCAGAAGCTGGAAATCAGAAACAAAAACAGAAACTGCTGGAAAAGCTCAGCAGGTCTGGCAGCATCTGCAAAGGGAAAAACAGAGTTAACGTTTCAGATCCAGTGACCCTTCCTCAGAACTGGGTCTGCGTCTAGGTCATATTGGGATGTCTGGTTGGCGTGTACGAGTAGGACAGAGGAGTCTGTTGCCATGCCCAAAGACTACGACTCTGTAAAAGGTGAGTGGCAGAAGAAATAAGATATGGATCAACTGAGGCCAATGGTAGCATGAAATCACAATGGCGGGGGGGATCAGCTGATTGGTGAGGTTGTTTGGTCTGCACTTCTAATCCTTAAATGCAAACTAAATACTCAAGTTCATAGGCATGCTTTCTTCTCTTTTTCTGAGAAAGCTGGTTAAGTGCTCATAGTAAGCTCATATTCCGAAGGCAATAAATAGTTTGAGAATGGCAGGTCAGAAGGGCAAAGTTGAGTGTAAGTCCTGTGATTGCACAAAGTCACAGACATACCATGAGTCCCTGCCGAGTACATCTGTAGGAAATATCTCTGGCTGCAAAAGCTGGAGTTCCAGGCTTTGGAACTTCTGTAACTACTGGAGTCACTGTTGTGCTTCCACAAGGCAGAGGTCTACTTGGATAGCAAGTGTAGGATGGTGGTCATACAACAGATTAGAAATTGGCAAAGAGGAAATGAGTGACTAACACGCAATCTAAGAAAATCGGACAGGTAATGCAACAGTTTTTGGAGTCCAAGACTATTGTATTTGCTAACTGGTAATCCATTTTGAAAAATGGTGAGGACACTGGCTCCTCAGGAGTGTGCAGCCAGTGCCATAGCACCACAGGTGACTCAGTTGTACAGGGGAGGAGGAAGAAGACGGAAGACCAATATTATAGGGGATTCCATAGTCAGGAGATCAGATAGTCTTTTCTGTGACACAAAACATGATTCCAAGGCTAAAGGATGTTCATAGCAGCTGCAGGACTTCCTTCTGTGGGAGGGTGATCAGCCAGAAGGCACGACCATACTGCTACCAACGACATAGAGAGGGATGATGTCTTGAAGGCAGATTTCAGGGTGTTAGGAATGAAATTTTAAAAACAGCCATAATTTTTAAAGAGCACATCCAATATGCAGAAGAACAGAAGATTGATCGATTCAATATGTAACTGGACAACTGATGTAGGAAGGAGAACAGCAGATTTGCGGAATTGGAACTGGTTCTGGAGCAGGAAAGACCTGTCCAAACTGGATGGGCTACATCTTAACGGACTAGAGTTCATATCCTTACAGCGAGATTTTGTGTGCTACTGGTCTGCGTTTAAACTAATGTAGACAAGCAGGAGGCTGGAAGAACACAGCAGGCCGGGCAGCATCTGGAAGAAAGGAGCAGTCAAAGTTTTGGGTATTACCCTTCTTCAGGATCCTTCAGGACTCCAGTTCTGAAGGGCAATACCCGAAACTAGAGTCCTGAAGGATCCTGAAGAAGGATAACACCCAAAACGTTGACTGCTCCTTTCCTCCAGATGCTGCCCCCTCTGTTGTGTTCTTCCAGCCTCCTGTTTGTCTACCATGGATTCCAGCATCTGCAGTTTTTTTTTTTTTAAATCTCTAAACGGGGTTAAACTAGATTGTCTGAGGGATGGGAACCTGAAGGTAACCCAAATTGAAAGTAAGCAAAGTTGGTAACAGGAAGGAAGTCCAAAAGGTGTTAGGGAGACTAGATGACAGGAGAAACCTGAAACAGGTTCTACAAGCACAGGTATCTTGTCCATGTATCTGTGTCTTGCAAAATCCTGACACTGAGCTGTTTGAATGTTGACAATCTACTTGAAGACAAATAGTCACTCCTTTATCAAGAACCTATCTTGTCAAACATTATATGTGCTTCATTCTGAGGATTTCTGTAATCCATGACAGGATCAATTCTGGAGCACAACCCATTTGGTTATATCAGTCATTGAAGCTCTCAAAAGATTTCGGTTACAAAAGCTTATCAATGTGAGACCAGGTTATGAAGTGGGACAAAATCAGATCTCAACACTACTGTCCACTTAATTCAATTTTGTACAGAATTTCTACATGACACTTGAAATCTCAAGTGTATAAACTGGATTTAACATAAATATTCTCACACAAACGTCAAATCAAAACTCGAGCATGAAAAGATGCAAAGGGAAGGGGAAGAATCAAAAAGAATACAACCATTTTACAGTTCACTGTGTGGGATGTTTTGCAACTACCAGCTGAAACCTCAGTGGAAAACTACTAATACTTACTTTACAAACCACAAACTACTACTGTCTCAACCACAGTATGCAAATATATTTCTCAAATCGCCTACTTGTTTTACCTCAACCTCCTACTACTTAAGAAAGTAACAAGTTAAAAGATTTGTTTTCTGTGCAATTCTCACCTACATAACTTAGAAAGGTGATCCACTCGGTTGGGTTTGAGATAAGCTGCTGGTGCTGTTCAAACCTCTGTGTTGCTGCCTTTTTGAAGTTATGTTTTGATTAACATTCAAAACTATTTCTTCTCATTCACACTTTCAATTCTATCCACGGCCTCACTCCTTCCTAACTCTGAAGTCTCTTCCAGTTGACAATCTTCCAAATTACTGGCATTGCTCCAATTCTGGTGGCCATGTCCTAATTTACCAAGGCACTGAATTCTGGAATTCCTTCCCCAAACTGCTCTTCCCTCCTTTAAGACGCCTCTTAAACCCACCTTTAAGACCAAGCATTTGATCATTTGCCCTAATATCTCCTTCTGTAGCTTAGTGTCAAATTGCTCTCAATAATGGTCCTGAGAAGCACTTTGGGAGGTTTCATTAAAGGCACTATATAAATATGTGTGGCTGTTAATTGAGCATGTCCACAGCCATTTGAAATTAAAACTTTCATTTCAATAAACTGAAGTAACCTCACCAATTTCAGACAACCATCAGCTTTCAGTCTGATTCCAACAGTGCTCAGAAAAGTCACTATAAGATTGCAAGAAATCTCTATGCACCTTTTCAAGTTTACACAATAGATTAGACCAGAATTTGTATCAATGACACACAAAAGCCCCAGACTGTTCATAGGCTTTTGAGTGGTAAATTATATGTATCAGAAGTCTAGTATAGCCAGATGCCCTCTACTTGATATACTTGATAAGTTCCCTGAACCAGCTTGAAGAAACCTCACTGCGATATGGAGATTTTAAATCAGGAAATGCAAGTTTAATATTTAATTCAATGTAAAATTATGCACAGCAAGCAAGCTACAGGGCAACGAAAAACTAAATGATAAAAGGAAAAATAGTTATTCCGACTTTTTTTTAAAAACTCTAACATAATCAAAATATGAAGCAATAAGACATAACTGTTATTGTAGTGCCAAAGGTATAGTGTGGTAGCTAATAAGACTCATTAAACTTAAAAATTAATGTACTTGACCGGATAAGCTAACTATCCTGATGCATTTATCTGTGGGTATCTGGAGTCCATTTGCTCGTCAATTTGTATGTAAGTCAGAACACAATGCAGGATAATAATGAAGGAACATACCTAAGGACAGGAAATATTCATATGGCAGGTCTTTAAAATTGCACCCCTATATGCGCTTGCGTTGGTAACTGAGTGTTCATAAGTTGGCTATCTGCAAATTAGGGACCCCCTGTAATATAACAGTAACATAAATTCATAGAAAAAGCATTTGATAATTTGCCTGACATTCTCGTTATGGGAGGGGTAGGGAGAACAGGTAACAATTTATATACCACCTTCAACATAATAAATATTGTTTGCTAGTACACAGTACTGTTGAGAAACGACATTTTGACAAAGCTTTTTGTCTTGCACTCAGCAGGAAAATTCTCAAAAAGAAGAAAACATTTATACTACATGACAGAAACCTATGATTGGGTGGCAAATGGACTGATGGAGGCATTGTCATGGTGAATTAAACAAATAACGCAGATTAACAATTAACTGAGAGGTTTTGTTTAAATTTTAACCCAAGTGTCTGATTTGCCCCACTCTTCCAATGGTGAATTTTGCAAGATTAGTCTTTGAGTGCTTTACCTTATTTATTGTTTATCATATATTTGAGCATGCAATTAATGTTAACTTTAGTAAGTTATTCCCTTGGTAATGTTGATAACTGAATGAAGTGCTCAACCATCAAATGATGCACTGAGGGTGTTCTTTAGACCACGACTAGAGAGTCTATTCTGGCTCACATTCTTGTTGGTATGGTGCTCCATGCTTCGTCAATATCAAGGGTCTCCCCACTCCTCCTAACATCAAGGACTGAGATTCAGTGGTGTAGTCTGCTACGCATTGACTGCATGGAGTGATCTTTCATCCTGTGCACAAGTCACAAGAATACTTGGACAGGTACTTGCAGAAGTGCTTCAAATAGAACGACTGGTGGATAAACAGTTAAATATTATGCATGAACCATCATTAATTGAGAGATATAAATTTAATTAGGATTGCAGGGGAATTTGCAGGATTTTTTTTCCACCCAGAGATTGGTGGGGATCTATGAGTGAGTCATGGATATACACCTGAGGAGGTATAACCTACAAGGGTTCAGATCAAAAGCTGAGATTACACAGGACAGTACGGTGGGGCACCGTGGTGGCTGTTGTTAGCACTACTGCCTCAGGTCACGAGGGACCTGGGTTTGATTCCACCCTTGGGCAACTGTGTGGAGTTTGAAAATTCTCCCCATGTCTGCATGCGTTTCCTCCCACAGTCCAAAGATGTGCAGGTTAGGTGGACTGGCCATGCTAAATTTCGCCATAGTGTCTAGCGATGTGCAGGCTAGATGGACTAGTCATATGAAATGCATGGATACAGGGACAGGTTCAGGGTGGATCTGGGTGGGATGCTTTTCAGAGGGTCAGTGTGGACTTGATGGGCTGACTGGCCTGCTCCCACACATTTGGGATTCTCTACGAGTACTTTCTTGGTCAGTACAGATACAATGGCCAAAAAGCCTCCTTTGGTTTCATAAGCTATGATTCTATAAAACGTTTGGACACAGGCTAACATATATAAGAAAGTACTAGACAGCTGATGCAAAATAAGTTAGTAGACCATGGCAACTTGCCAATAACTCCACTTTATGTTGTTACTATAAAAAATACAACTGATGTGCTTCAAAAGGGCAAATAACACCTTTTAGAGTACGAGATGCTCCTATACATGGATAGCTGGACAATAATATTAAATATTTAAAACGGCTACATTCATCAAGCACTGACTGCAGATGTTTGCGCTTCAATTAGCATATTAGTCATGTGTTTACAATCATTTTCCTTAAAGCACCCAGGAAAGAGCGCTGATCTGAAATGTTAACTGTTTCTCACCCATCTACGTTGCCTGATCTGCTGGGCTTTTCTAACATTTTCTGTTCTCATATTGATTTAAACTTCTGTCCGGTTTAAAGCCAAAAGACTAAATATCAAACTTCGGCTCACCCCTACTCTGCCAATATTGTCCATGCACCTGTTCAATAAACTCAAAATCAAGCTCGCAGCCATTTATTTGGACAACTTTTTAAACTTGTGCCAATATTTTTGTTCAGAAATTCCCAAATTTATTATACATGGGGATTTATTCCTTACAAAGAGAGATCTTGATCCCATCAATGTGGGTAAGATCCATAGTCAATGTTGTTCTCTTTGACAGGGACCAGATGTGAATATAGTGCCGTGCTACAGGTTACAATGCTTCCCTTGGGTATGCAATGCTGAGTTGACACCACATAAGCTGGTGAACATTAATTCATAGGGTAAGGAAATCCCATAGGTACCCATAAGGGTATCCAAAACAGGTATTGAGTCAAAAACAAAAGCAGTGACATAGTTGATATTGCTCATGAAGCAGAAGCTACACAACCAGTAAGGAGAAAGGAACTAAAAGAAAATACTGGGACACCAAGATGGAATAAGATCATGGCGAGTTGGATGAATGGCCTGTACCTGTGCTGCAAACTGAGATTTTTCAAGACTCCATTTTCAATGCAGGATGAATGAGTGCTTTCTCTGAGCAAAATGGATTTGATACAAGTAGATGGATCACAGCAAAGTATTTTATTTTCCAGAATGATCACAATATTCAGGAAAATACTGATTAAAAGAAACACAGGAAGTACGGAAAACACACCAAAATTCGTCACCTTCACTTCAGATCTTTAGCATCTGCAATAGTTTGCACTGATGTTAAAATTCTCTTCTATTTTGTCATTGAAGATTGCGGGGCATGGTTAAATGAAACGCCCTTGACTCTTATCAAACTTGTAGCTCTGCCAGCTTTAGTCAGGACACTTAAGAATATCAAGCTTACACCCTGCTGCTCAAGTTTCTGCCAAAAACAGCCTCCTTGCAACAAACAGAATTTTGGAAAATTTTGGATATGTGGTGTTGTCAAACAACATTTAAAGAAAATGAATTTTCAACACATCAAATAGCACATTGTCAAAAATTGTCTCCCAATGCGGAAATAAATTTTCTCTGAAGATGTGCTTTTTAATAGAATAAGTAAGCCAATTGAAGTAATTTGCATTTTTAAACACAGGTGGTTGCTTCTCCACCACCCATCAGATAGAAAGAAACATTAAAAAGGTGGAGCTTTTCCCAGTTGTTCATAAAAAAAGTAATCATCTCAGGGCTGTATAGAATAGGATGGGTCCACAAACAGCATGGCTTGATCGCTGCAGGTAAGGAAGGGGTTTAATTCCTATTTCCATGTTGAGTTAACTAACATCCTCCAAGTGGTTGAGCGAAATTTATTTGAAAAGGCGAAGATTTCTGCACAATATCAGCTGTGGCTCAATCAGTACCACACTCACCTAAGTCAAAGTATTGTGTTCAAAATTAACTTCAGAGCCTTGAACACAAAATCTTCGCTGACTTTACAGTACAATACTGATTGAGTGCTGTTGTGTGTCAGAGATACCATCTTTCAGGAAAGACAGACCTCATCTACTCATTCTGTTGGATGCAAAAGGTTTCAAAACAATACTTCGAAGAGGTGCAGGCTAATTCAACCCTGGCATCCTGGCCAATATTTACTCCTTGATTTGCCTAACTGAAAACCATGTTATCAGATCATTACTACCTAGCTGTTTACAGGACCTTCATGTGGTGTTGCTTTCATTAAATGAGGCATTTCAGAAGTATTAATTGGCTGCAGTGTTTTGGGACATTCCAATCACATGAATGTGCACAAGTCAAGTAATTTTCATGGTTATTCATAAATACGGGGTATCCAAAGTTAAAGTATCCTGGATGATTAAGGATATTGATGAGAGATGCATACTGGAATAATAATTGCAACAGAAATCAGGAAAGGTAAGTCAAACGTAGGAGAGAGGCTAAGGCTGGAATAAGGAAAGCTCAGAGGAAGTGTCAGGAAAGAATGACAGGATGCATTAAAACTAATAGTAAAATGTTCTTCAAACATATTCATACTATCAGATTCATGAAGTTGGGGCCCATAGGGAACAAGCAGAGTAATGAATATTTTGCTTCTGTATTTACCAAATGAGAAGATGGTGACAATGGCCTAGTTGAAAATGTGGGTGTTGAGCAACTGAACAATAATTGGGATAGATAAAGAAAAGGTGGCAGCACTCCACGTAGAGAAGTCAGCAGGCCTGGATGGGATGCATCCTAGATTGCGGAGAGGGATAAGGGAGCAAATTGTGGACTCGTTGACAGAAATTTTCCAGGTACCTCTCAACACAGGATTAGCCCCAAGTCACTGGAGAATTGCATAAAAAAGTGAAATTAGTTCATGGGATACAGATGTTACAGGCCTAGCAAGCATTCATTGACGTTCTGTGATTGCCTGCAAGAAGATGGTGGCGAGTCACTTGCTTGAACCACTGCCACACATTTGTTATAGATACATGCACAGTATTGCTGGGAAGGAAATTCCAGTACTTTGACCCAGCAAGGCTGAAAGAATAGCAATAGAGTTATAAATCAGAATGATGGAGGGAAGGTCAACGATGAAGCAATTGAAGATAGTTACACCTTGGACACTACGATGACGAACTCCTGCAACAATGTGCTGGGACGGAGAAGACTGATTTCCACTATCGCAACCATCTTCTTTGGAGCTAGGAATTACTCCATTTCCCATTGACTCTAGTTTTACTAGGTCCTTTGGTGCTCCTCTGGTGTTAGCACTTTTATTCATGTTTCTAACTTCAACCTGGTATTGACACCACAGTTTTAGGTATATCCAGCACACCCTCCTGCATTCTTCACTGAATTAGGGTGGATTCTGCAGCTTAACAGTAACGGCAGAGTGGGAAAATGTTGGACCTTGAGGTTACAGCTTGTAATTAAATACATTTCTGCTGCTGCCAATGGCCTATGGTGCCTCATGACGCCCCAATTTGAGTTTCGGTTGGAAATCCATTCCATTCAGCGAGGTTGGACTTTGCAGTGTGGTCACTCCTGCCAATACGGTCATGGATAGATGCACCTATGGCTGGTAGATTAGCGAGGACAAAACAGAGAGTTTTTCCCTCATATAACAAGGTGTAGCATTGGATGAACACAGCAGGCCAGGCAGCATCAGAGGAGCAGGAAAGCTGACATTTTGGGTCT
>JAHRHZ010000034.1:4740963-4765342 GCA_024137785.1 Ginglymostoma cirratum | reverse complement strand
TCAGAACCCGAAACGTCAAGCTTTCCTGCTCCTATGATGCTGCTTGGCCTGCTGTGTTCATCCAGCCCCACGCTTGTTATCTCAAAAACATGTATAAATAGGGTTGACTGTAGGAATTGTTTTCCAAGAGTTGAAATGTCTAAAACGGGGGAGCCCGCATTTAAGGTGAGATGGAAACAGTTCAGAGGAGATGTGAGAGACAACTTTTTAAACTCAAGAGTGGCAGGAGTCTGGAACCCGCTGCCAGGGTGATGGTTCAGGCAGATGCGATAGGGGCGTTCAAGGCTTTTAGATGAGCACATGAGTATTCAAGGAATGGAGGGATATGGTCCAAGGGCAGGCAGAAGGGATTAGTTTAATTTGGCATCATGTTTGACACAACAGCGTGGGCCGAAGGGACCATTCCTGTGCTGTACTGTTCTATGTTGTATGACAGGCTAGAGACTTGGGTAGAAAGATGGCAGATAGAGTTTAATCTAGACAAATGCAAGGTTATGCATTTTGGGGGATCTAATGGAAGATGGAAGTATACAGGAAATGGCAGAACTCTTAGGAGCATTAACATACAGAGGGATCTAGGTGTGCAGGTCTGCAGTTCCCTGAAAGCAGCAACACAAGTGGATAAGGTGGTCAAGGAGGTGTACAGCATGCTTGCCTTAATCGGTTGGGGCACAGAGTGAATCTTAGCAAGTCATGTTGCAGCTGTATAGAACTTTAGTTAGGCTACATTTGGAATAGAAAAGAATTCTGGTCTCCGCACTACCAGAAGGATGTGGAAGCTTCGGAGAGGGTACAGAACCAGTTTACCAGGATATTGCCTGGTTTGGAGAGTATCAGCTATGTGGAGAGATTGGACAAACATAGTTTGCTCGCACTTGAACAAAGGATGAGGGACAACCTGATAGAAGTTTACAGAATTATGAAAGGCATGAATAGAACGGATAGTCAGAGTCGTTTTCCAAGGGTAGAAATATCAATTACATGCAGTTACAGGTTTCAGGTAAAACGGGGTAAGTTTAAAGGAGCTATGAGAGGCAGGTGTTTTTTCTTAAAGGGCAGTAAGTGTCTGTAATCTGCTGCCAAAGGAGCTGGTGGAGGCAATTACAATAACAACATTTAAGAGGCATTAAGGGAGATCTATGAGTAGGTAGGATATAGACCACATAGTGACAAAAGGTTTTTAGCTTAGAAAGGCATTATGGGTCAGTGTAGTCTCGGTGGGCTGAAGAGCCTGTTCCTGTAGATCCCCAGGACACTCAGCTAAGAGCAAAGGAGTGCCAAGAGGTAGCTCACTTATAGATGAGCCACAGGGGATCTGCAATAGTGGTTCACCAGATTAATCCCTGGTCTCGTGGGATTGTCTTACAAGGACAGACTAAGGCAACTGGGTCTGCATTTCTTCAAGTTTTAAACAAAGAGGGGTGTGTCATTGAAACTAACAAAATTCTAACAGGATGTGTCAGGGTGGATGGCGATAGAGCATTTCCCCTGGCTGGTGAATCCAGAACCAGAATAATAGTCTCAGAATAAAGGGCATGCCAAATTTTCTCATTCTTTCACAGAATAAGGACATTGCTGACTAGGCCAGCATTTATTGTACATGCCAGAGGGCAGTTAGGAGTCAACCACATTGTTATGGGTCTGGAGTCACATGTAGGCCAGATCAGGTATAGATACCAGTTTCCTTCCGTAAAAGGACATCAGTGAGTCAGATTGTTTTTTCCTGACAATCGACAATGGATTCATAGTCACCATTAAACACTTATTTCCAGATTTTTATTGATTTTATTGAATTCAAATTACACGATCTGCCATGATGGGCTTTGAACCTAGGTTCCAGGCATATTACCTGGGTCTCTGGATCGACAGTCCAGCAATAGTACCAGTAGGCCATCACCTGTCAAGACTGAGATGGGGAATTTCCTCACTCAAGCGGTGCTGAATCTTTGGAATGCTCTGCATCAAAGGGCTGTGGAAGCTCAATCATTGTCCAAGACAGACATTGAGGAATATGGAGATATTGTGGGAAAGTGGAATTGACAGAGATAGTCAGCTACGATTGTACAACTTCTTTGATTTTCAATTAAATCTGACATTGAGCTCTCTTGAACAAAAAAAGTCACATGATATTTTATGCTGTACAGCCAAGGTAGACTGGCATCCTTTGAAACTGCACTAGCAGCAATTTCACTGGATAACCTTGACTGCTCCCACAGATACTCATCGCTGCAGAGTCCTGAAGCAGCTTTTCTGCTCTCTGTTAATAACTGGTGACAAGCTTACCTTTCTCAGTACAAGCACTAGATTGCTCCAATTTCGACACTTTGTTCTTTTTCAGTTCATTCACGGGATGTAGGCATCACTGGCTAGGACGGTATTTGTTGCCCACCTTAATTGCCCAGAGGTCAGTTAGGAGTCAACCACATTGCTGTAGGTCTGGAGTCACATGTAGGCCAGACCAGGTAAGGACAACAGTTTCCTTCCCTAAAGGACATCATTGAACAGATGGAGTTTTCCAACAATTGACAATGGTTTCATGTTCATTGTTAGACTCTTAATTCCAGCCATTTTTTTTTTATTGAATTCAAACTCCACCATCTGCCATGGCGGGATTTGCAGCCAGCTCACCAGAACATTGCCTGGGTCTCTGAATTAATAATCTAACGATAATTGCCTCTCTAAGTGGTCAGGGGTTACAGAAAAGTTACATTATTCACAGTAGGAAAACAATCATTGAGAAGTTATTAAACAGCACAGAAGCTGGCTATTCAGCCCAGCTGCTCCTTGATAGTGCTTATGTCCAAACGAACCTCTGCCCACCTCTTCATGTTTATTCTTTCAGCAGATATTTCTATTCCTTTCTGTCTCATGTGCTCTTCTGGCTTCTCTTTAAATGCATCTAATGCTCTTCATCTCAACCACACCTTGTGGTAACGGTTTCCATTCTTCCCACTCTTGCACAGGTTAAATTTACAAACTGAAAAATTAAGCAAGAGATAGCAAGAGAACTCCTATTTTCCCAAGACACTTTCTGGCTAGTAAACTTTGGAACTTCTGAAAATGTTCCTCTACAAACAGTTAACAAGCAAATAGGCAATTAAAAGGGAATTAGAGGAACATAAATTTTAAATAAAATTAAAAGGATAAAAGCAGAAGTCCAATAAAACAGAAATACATAAACGCAGGATGTATTTTCCTTATCATTTAACAACTGTACCATTTTAATGGACAAAAAGATAGTTAAGAAATAAGTCAAGCATTTTATACATAATTAACTATTTTAAACTGCACTGACTTACTTTTGCAAAATTCAATAACCGATTTGTGGAAACTAGGAGTTTCCGAGTCAGGTTTTATAACAAATCTAGCATTTTATAAAAGTTAACAACAGATGACTTCAACTTATCATGACAATCCCCATCCCAGATTTTCATTGACTCCAATTTTATTATGGTCCCTGATGCCATACACTCTCATACCGCCTTGATGTCAGGGACAGTCACTTTAACAGATAGATCCTTTGTGGCTGGTAGATTGGTGAGGGAGAGATCTAGTGAGCCTTGTCCTCTTGACACTTACGAGTGGTTGAGAGAACTGAGCAGCTTGCTAGGCCATTTCGGAGTGCAGCCCTGTGGTTATGTATTCCTGTTTCATTGGACTTTTGTTGTGGCTCTGGAGTCACATGTAGTCCAGATCAGGTAAGGATGGCAGTGTTCCTTCCCTGAAGGATATTAGTGAGCCGAATGGGTTTTTCTGACAATCGACAATAGTTTCATGGTCTTCAGTAGATTTGAAATTCCAGATTTCTTAAAAAATTGATTCAAATTCTGCCTTGGCAGTATTGATGCTTTTCAGCCACTCTTGATAATGGGCATTGAAGTCACCCACTCAAAGTACAAACTGTGTCCTTGCCACCCTCAGTCCTTCCTCCAACTGATGTTCAACAGAAAGGGTACCGATTCATCAGTTGGAGAAGGGTAGGAAATAGGAAGGGTCCTTTCCAATAATTAAGCTAATGTCATGCGACTTGGGTCTGAAATCAATGAAGACGACAAATCAAGGCAAATGCTGCCCAACAAAATACCAAAGTGCTGCAACTTGTGGTGGGTCTGCCTGCTGGTGGGGTATTGGTATACCTACCATGCAGCAGTTCAATAACCCAGCTCACCACTACCTTCTCGAAGGCAATTAGGGATAGGAAATAAATGTTGGTGAAACAAAAAGATAAAAATAATGATCAAGATGCCTGGATATTGGCCGCAAGGTATAATTTGGTGAATGTAATTGTCGGGTCATGACTTGCAGAGTTCATGGCACAGTTCTCCCAATTTTGGCATAAGCCCCAAGAAAGGAAGTCTTTGCAGGATCAACTGGGCATGCTACACTGTTGCCATTTCAAATTCAGGTGGTCTATCTAGCCCCATTCCTTTTTAGTTTTTCTGTAGTGATTTTGTTCAACTAATGGCCCACATGGAAAGTTGGACTGAAGGGTCTGTTTCCATGCTGTACAGTTCTTTGACTTTAATGCCAGTCTATTCCAAACTGTAGTGGATTCAAGTCACATATAGGCCAGACCAGCTAAGGATGGCACATTTGCCCCCACTAAACATCGATTTTTTTACAACAGTCCAATAGTTTCCTGGAAAACACTGTACAGACGAGCTTTTAATTCCAATAAGTTATTTACTAATTGAATTTAAATTCCACACAGGAAATTAATAATCCATGCCACATTCCTTCTACACTTACCAACAGCAAAACCAACCAAAGGCAAGATCAAAGCGCCTGATCATGTTCATCAAAAAGTACTATTTTTAAAGTCATGAACAAAGGACAGCAGGATATAGATTTTCTTTAATCAACTTGTTCACAGTGTTATTACATACTTCGAGCAGGTGGGACTTAAACCCACACCTCCTGGTTCAGAGTAGGGACACTACCGTTGTGACACAAGGGCCCACGACCGTGATATAAATCTTAATTATATTTCCATTATAGAAATAGACCATACAGCCCAAAAAAAATTAATGTTGGTGACACACACGTAACTATCAATGCATTGTTTCAATGTCTGAGATGACCAGATGTAAATTCAAACATAAAAAATTCTTACTGGACACATTAAGTCTGATTTTTGGTGAATCTTTAAATCCATGAATAGCCATGTTTTCAGCTGCAGTTGCTCCAAACTCACTTACCCACCTCCCTCTCCTTTTACAATTCTTTAATTGTCTAACACTTCCTTTTCTTCCCCTTATCTCCTTAAAGATATTCCTTAAAACCTACCTCTAATCAGGATACTCTGCACTTCTTCCAATATCTTCATTTTTGGCTTATTTGTATTTTTAATCAGATTATGCTTCTGTGAAGCATTCTGGGATGTTTATCTATGTTAAGAGATAAATGTAAGTTGTTAAGGATGACATTGATATAAATGCACCAAAGCTTAAGATATTTGAAACATTCAACTAGAAACTAAAATATATTGCTTTCTGGATTGTTAGTGCACACATGAACTGAACCAATCTCTGAAGATTGAAAATTTTGGTGTACAAATTCAACTCAAATTAGAATCGGGTGCAGCAACTATTATTTTGCAGTAGGAGTCAAGCCCTACAAAACACTTGATGGAATAAACAGAAAAAGCAAGAATTTATTGGTCATGATCTGTCGAATTTCAAGTGGAAATTTGAAGTACTTAATATAAGTTTTTCCTCCTCCCCATGTTATTGTAGAGAAGGTTAGAGGAGGGACAAATGAAACATTAATTTGAGTAAGGACCAGTTGAGCTGAACAACAAGTGGTTTCTGTGCTGTTGGCTCATTACTTTTTTCACAATGTTTCTTTCTCAACAATATGCCAAATATCTCTCCTTACTAGGATATAGCCGCACAGCCAGTGATTTGACTACAACTACAATATTGGCATCGACAGATAATGTGGAAGATAGCCCAGTTACGTCCTATTCACAAAAAGCGGGATAAATCCAACTGGGTCAATTAAAAGACTTAGTTTCCTCTCAATCATCAGCAAAATGTATCATCGGTGCTATTAAGCAGTACTTACCCAGCAATAACCTGTTTACTAATGCCATGTAAAGTTTCCACTAAGACTACTCAGCTCCTCCTGATCTCATTACAATCTTCGTTCAAACATGGACAAAAGAAATCAAAAGGGAAGTAAGCATGATTGCCCTTAAGATCAAGACAACATTTGAGTGTGTTGGGCATCAGGAGTCATGGCAAAATTGAAGTCAATGGGAACTGTACCTAATTTTTGGAGGTCAATGAGTTTAGTCCCAGGACAAAAGGGCCTAGGACTACTACCCCAAGGATCTCCTGCAACAGTCATCTTCAGCTGCTTCATCAATGGCCTTTCCTCCATCATAAGGTCCAAGTTAGGGATGTTCACTGAAGGCTATAATGTTCAGTACCATTCATGACTCAACAAATACTGAAGTAGTCAACATCCACGTGCAACAACCTGGACAACATTCAAGCTTAAGATTAAGAAGCAAATAACATTCAATTGCACAAGTGCCAGGCAATGACCATTTCCAAGAGAGAATCTGATTACCAACCGTCATTTAATTGACCGACAACCTCCAAATTTACAAAGCTTGTTCACTATCTTTAAGGCAGAAGTCAGGAGTATTACAGAATACTGTCCATTTGCCTGTACAAGTGCAGTTTCAACAACAGACAAGAAACTCAAGACCACCCAAAACAAGGCAGCCAGCTGAATCACCTCCTCACCCATCATAACAAACAAACACTTATTTCCTCGATCACTGATGCAAAGTGACAATGTTTCGACTATACACAAAACGTACTTGTGCAACTTGCCTAGATTTCTTTGACAGCATCTTCCAAACCCATGAACCTTTACCACCTAGAAGGTCAAGGTCAAGGTCAAATGCATGAGATACCATCATCAACTGCAATATCTCCAAGTCAAACAGCATTCTGACTTGAAACTATATCCCTTAAGTAAGACTGGATTAAAATCCTGGTACTGCCTTTCCAACAGTACTACGGATGTACTCTAAGCACACAAACTACAGTGGTTCAACAAGGCAGTTCACCAGCTCTGCAATGGCCGGTAGGATGGACAACAAATACTACCCAAGCCAGTTAAACTCATTCACAGGATGTTGGTGTAAGAGAAGTTACCTAACTGGACATTACTTATTTGTAAGGCAAGACAATGAGTTCTGACCAGGAATGCACATTTCTAGTGGAGAGGATGCACTATTTATTAACAGAAGCAAAGTACGTCAACTGTTTATTTTTCTAAATCTTTAACCCAGGGTTATGACAGCCAAGTAGCACTCCAGGCTGAGATCAGTTAATTTAGATAAAGTCCGAGAATCAAACCAAGATCAAATCACCTTTCAAGACCTCTTTTGAAAAACTCTTAAGTTACTTCTCCAGCTTCATGGCTGATCACATATCTTCTCTTTCCTTCCCCTCAAAGAGCAATGTTCCAAGTCGTTTAAATGTTTCAAGTGCTAAATAAGTGCACAGTATTATTTATTTCTGCTCATTCATTTTGATCTCTGAAATGATCACCAAATCTTGGAAAACTTGAAACAAAGATTTCTGACTAGGACCCGAACTGCCTTGCTTCCTGCCAAAGTCTCTGAATGCCCAAAAAGATGTAAATGTTTTCTTTCTGGCTACTTGGTGATCAGACAAATGGTGTACATCTGATTAGCAGCATGACCATATGTAACTGGAAACCCAATTAGCATCAAGTAAGCTGGCAGTCACCATTGTTGCATGACTCAATTAAGCAGTTTGACAATGAGGTTCCAGGTCATAACCAGACAAACAACAGTCTGACAGCAATTCACACATCTGTAATTCTGCTTGGCAACATGGTCAATCTTACAGCACCTTGACTATTGAGAGTTGTGATACCCCTATATTGTGTATCGTGAGAAGTGGGCTAGGGTGAGAAGAAAGAGACTACAACCACCTCTGTTACTTATTGTCAATTATTGCCAGTAAGCAAATACAAAACCTTAGCACACCACACCAGTGTGTAGAATTGTACTTTACTCAGAGGAGGTGGGAGTCACTGCCAAAAGCAGTATATATTGCCCTTTCCCGTGCCTAAATCAAGAAGGTGACAGTAAGCACTTGAACAGCTTCAGTCCTTAGGAGTTCTATTTTCTAATCAATCTGTTCAGAGATATTACACACCGCTGGAGCACTTGGGACTTCAACCCGGACCAATGGTAGGAAGCGAGAAAGGTCCATGGTTTTGACCCAGCAATAATGAAAGAATGGTGAAACATCACGAAGTCTGGGTAGTGGGAGACTTGGGTGTGGCTATAAATGTCCATTCACCTAACGGCCTTCTAATTTTAACTGCTAGAGATCATAGGATGACGCTGTCAAAGCAAACTCGGTGAGTTGCTGCAACGTATCTTGTAGGTAGTACATGATGTAGACCACATTGAGCTGCTGGTGGAGGAAGTGAATGTTTAAGGTAGTGGATGGAGGTACCAATCAAGCATGTTACTTTATCCTGAAATGTGATAAATTTATTGATTGATATAGGAGTTTCTCTCAACCAGCCAAACGGAGTGTACGGTCTTGTACCTAGTTAATGGTGGCAAGGATATGGGGAGTCAAGATGCAAGTCACTTGCCACAGAACACTCTAAGCTTCTGTACGGTTCTCGTAGCCATAGTATTTATGTAGTTAGACCAGTTAAGTTGCTGATCAATACCAGCCTCCAGAATGTTAATGGTGGGAAGAATTAGAAGATACTAACACAACTGAATGTCAAGG
The DNA here is from genome assembly GCA_024137785.1 of Ginglymostoma cirratum. Classification (NCBI taxonomy): domain Eukaryota; kingdom Metazoa; phylum Chordata; class Chondrichthyes; order Orectolobiformes; family Ginglymostomatidae; genus Ginglymostoma; species Ginglymostoma cirratum. The sequence goes on along the minus strand of JAHRHZ010000034.1, from coordinate 4,756,541 downwards.
TTAAGTTGTTAGAAACACTTTTAGCAGACACGGCTGTTGCCTGGAATTTGTGGGGCTCCACATGTTACCTGACATTCACCAGCACAAGCCAGAATATTGTGCCAGTCCTGCTGCTTTTGGGCCGACACCTTCATTACCTGAAGTAAAGCTAATAGAATTTGAATTAGAAAGACTCATTGTTCCCGTTCAGGTGAACATAACAGGAGCTAACGTATTAATGCAATCAGTTTGAGCAAAAGGGGCTGTAAGCTAACTAACAATTTCACCCATCCTGAAAAAGAGAGTGTCTGCAGCAGTATTTCCGAATGTCACTCGCTAGAGTTTATGCCCAATAAATCGCAAGTCCAAATTACCTGCTAGATTTATGGTATATTGGGAGAGGCCAATAATTATCAAATTTCTAATCTAGGCTTTCAAAGAATGCAACAACAGACAAGACAGAGGGAGTCATCAGGTCAGTCTAAATAGGTTATTTTCCCTCCACATCTACACTAACAATGGAAACAGTACAGGAAGAGAGAAGTTAAATGATCAGATCATTACAACGCAGTACAGATTCTCTGGTTATGAGGAGTTTCAATTTATATAGAACTTTACCACGTGTCCTGAAGTATGTCACAACTGACAGAATCTTCAAGTTGCAATATTGAGCAAACGTGCTCGTTGATTGTACACTGCAAAGCTGCACAAATATAAAACTGAGATAAATCTGATAACTTGATTATTTGTGGTGCTATTGAGAAGAATAGCCTAACCAGCACACGAGAAGAACTGAGTTCCACTTCAAATACTGACTATGAGATACTCAACATTATAAGATCACAGAAGCGAGAGCAGGCCATGTAGCCCCTCAAGCCTGATTCATCATTCAACAAGATTTTCAAACTTGTTAATTTTCAAACTAACTTCTCTTTCTCAATCAATCAATCTCTAAACAGGCAGAGACAGTTTTAAAATCTTAATCAAAAGATGGTATCTCTAACAACTCTTCATACCTCACTTGATTATCAGTACAGACCATATGCTAAAGTCCTAGAATGCAGTTAGAACGCAACTTTCTGCTTTAGGACACCAATACTACCATTCTGCCAAGCTGATACCAATTCAGCTGCCTTGTCCTGCAATAAATTACATTATCACACATCCTGCATAAACAAAGCCCAAAACTACCTCCATAGTGTATTTGGCCTCATGATTTCAGAGGCAAAAGTGACAGTTGATTTTTTTCCCCAGCCATGAGGGAGCCGCGCTACAGTTCACACATTCAGGGCAACAAAACAGTTGTTATAAACAAGAGTCATACCACTCTTGAAACATTAATTCTTAATTCTCTCCATCGATGCTGCCAGATCAACTGATCTTCTCCAGCAGTCGGTATTTCAGATTTTTACCAACTGCAATATTTTGCTTTTATCAAAATAGCTTTATTAACCCTGCCTGTATGATCCAGATCAAGTAAAAACACAGTTAAAAGCAAGGAGAAATTACAGTATTTTCAGCATGCCAATTAGTCTAATTCTGCAAAGCAAGTCTGAATTTCATCTCCCCGATGTACAGGAGACAACACTAAACAGCAAGCACATTAGACTAGAATACAAAAATCCAGCAAATTTAACTAACACTATTTCCTCTTCATAAATCAATATTGATTCTTCTTAATCAACTAATCTTATACCATGTCCATACTAACTTGATTCCAAATAATTGTTTTGAGAAGCTTCCCCACTACTAAAAGTTAAACTGACGGGTCTGTAATTGCTGGGTTTACGCTCACAATAAGGTTGTGATGTTTGCAATTCTCCAGTCTAGGGAGAACTGAAAAGGTTATGTCAGTGTCCCTACAATTATAATCATGTCGTACAACATCCTACTTAGATGAATCTATTCAGTCCCAGGGCTTTGTCAACTTTTAAGTACCAACAGTTCATCCAACACTTCTTCCTTATCAATTTTGATTCAGTTGTCTCCTCTGTAAACACTGCGTGGGTGGCATAGCCTTCTTTGGTGAAGATAGATGCAAAGTATTAGTTTAACATTTCAACCATGCTCCCTGCCTTCATGTGTAAGTCCCTTGTTTGGTCCCTAATCAGCCCTATTCTGCCTTTCACCACTCTTTTACTATTTGTATGCCAATAGAAGATTTTGGGATCTCCCCTTCAAGTTGGCTGCCAGTTTTTTCTCATAATTCCTCTTTGCTCTCCCTCCAAACTTCCGCATTTAAGCTGTGGTGAGACCACCTTTCTGAATGTCCTAGTCACCTGACTCTCAGCCTCACAGATGTGCTACGATGATGCCACATACCATTAAATCTCTGAAACCAAGAGCTCAACATATTTCAGTTGGCAGAACTTCTTGCTCACGTGATCACCCAGCACACCAGTAAGTTTCATGACTTCCCAAAAATTAAAGGTGACGTATTCCACCTGACTGAACCGTGCTGCTGTGTGTCAACTTAACTTCCTTTGCATTACTTTATTTTGCATCAGGTAACTTACTTTTCCTTCATTCCGACATTCAAGCATAGTTACTTCCTGTTAATTAATACGTTTTTCTAATTTACAGCAATTTAAAGACAGTGCCTAATAGCAGGTTCTTACCAACTAATTAACTTACCGAGAAAGAGTAGAAAAAACAAAGCACCTCCGCCCCACTCGCCACATTTTACTTTTTGCAGTAAACATAATTTAAAACACCTCTTGCCCCCAGTGCAATTTCTCTTAGAACCAAATTACCATATACACTCAAAAAATAAGTTAACTTCGTGCTGAGGTCTTTTCACAGGAAAAATATGTTTCATACACCTACTTAACTAAAAAAACAGCTACAGCAATGCTGATTAAAAGGTTACTCCCCAACTTTACTGAAATCTTATCAACGCTCAGCATCTCAAGCCAAGATACAGATTACTACCCACTGGTGATTTTTATACATTCAATCTCTCCTACGCATTTGAAAATTAAACTCAATTTCTTTGTAGCAACTGAAATGCATGCAGGTCTTAAAAGAGACAGATTTTTTCTTCTTTTCATCTGTTACATCATGCAATCTCTAAAAACAACAAAAAGACATATAACCTAAGGGCAATACAGACTTTCGCGAGGCAGAGAGTAAAGTTGCTCAAGGAGTTTACAAATGTGCACTGGGATTGATAGTTCTTCCTAAAGTGTTCTGAAACCTAAGAGCAATGGGCCATTTGGCCCCTCGAGCATACTCCAAAATTCAATTAAATTGTGGCTAATGTTGGAAACACGTGAACAGGAGAAAACTATTCAGCACATCGAGACTGCCCACCATTCAATGCAATTATGACTAATCAAACACTTCAATTTCTTTTATCCACTCCACCCTCTTAATTCTATATGGCATTGGTGATCAGAAACTGATCAATCTCCAACTTAAATATACTCAAAGGCTGAGCTTCCACAACCCACTAGGGGAAAGAATGGCAAAAGGTCACAACACTGAGCAAAAAAATTACTCTATTTTCCACCTCAACACCATTTTCCTGTATTAACCCTGTATCCCATAATGTTTTTAACCTGTAGAATCTATTGATCTTGAACATATTCTAAAACTGAGTCTCCACAATCCTCAGAGGATTCCAAAAATATTACCGACCATTAGTAACTGGAAATGTACAAATTTCTGCCTTGAACTTGAGCTTCCACAGCACGAGAGAGAGAATTCCAAAAGATTCACCATATTTAAAAGAAATTCCTCCTCATCTCAGTCCTAAATGGCCTGTCCTTTATTTCAAAACTTTTTCCCCTGGTTCTAGATCCTGCCAGTTCTTTCCATGTCTACCTTGATAATTGTTCTCACAACTATGAATGAGATGTTCCATTTCTCTAAACTCAAGTTAATGTAAAACAAATCTATTTAATCTTTCCTCATAGGACAATCCCTCCATCCAAGGAATTAGTTTGGTGAATATGAGGTTCGTGTGGAGGGGGGCGGTGATGCTACGCACTCCCTCCATGGTAAGTTTACCTTTCCATAGGTAAGACGACCAAACCTGCACATAATACTCCAGGTGAGATCTCATTAAGTCTCTATATAATTAGAGTAGGACATGATTATTCCCACACTCAAATCTTCTTGCAATAAAAACCAACATACCAGATTATGGTGATGCAGTCAAACTACCACAAACTGAAAATTAGATATTCTTGGGTGACACGGTGGCTCAGTGGCTAGCATTGCAGCCTCACAGCACCAGGGACCTGGGTTTGATTCCAGCCTCAGGTGACTGTGCGGAGTTCGCACATTCTCCCCGTGTCTGCGTGGGTTTCCTCCGGGTGCTCTGGTTTCCTCCCACAGTCCAAAGATGCGCAGGCTAGGCGGATTGGCCATGCTAAATCGCCCATCGTGTTCAGGGGAGTGTGGGTTATAGGGGGATGGGTCTGGGTGGGATGCTCCAAGGGTCGGTGTGGACTTGTTGGGCCAAAGGGCCTGTTTCCACACTGTAGGGATTCTAATTCTAATTCTTAAATTAACTCACAGCAGGAGAAATTGGACCTGACAGAAAATTGGCCACACTAAATTAAGCAGCAGCTATCAACTACAAAACAGTGGAAACCAAGAAAGGGAGGACCAGCCTGAGGACGGTGTATTGGAGAAGCAGCAATTAGACTTTCTGGCACCTGGTCTAGTCAATACCCAAGGACATGCACTTTACACCTTCCTGCATAGCAACAGTGACGGGTGCTTGTGTGACCCCAATGGAGGTTTTGCATACCACTCATGACCCCATTGGCCAAAGGCTAGCACAATATTCGAAAGGTTGTGTGTGTGCGTGGGCGCATGTGTGTGGGGCGTGCGTGCGTGCCGGGGGAACGCGTGGGTGGAAACAGAGTGCTTTTAAAAAAAAACACACACCTGGATGCCACCCCCTTAGCGAAGTCTCGCAGTAAGGCTTGTGGCAAAAGACTGCATGGCAACCCAAGAAGATCCAGAAGATGCACCCTGACCTGTGAAACCAACTTTCATGGAAGAGAGACAACCCTACAGCAAAGAGGAAGCAGATTCGAACAGCCCAACTCAAACATGTGGATTGTCGTGTCTTTCCTTTCTCAGATGGGTAGGGCCAGATAAAAAGTAAATATTGCCAGAATTTGGGAAATGTGGACTTTTTTAAAAATAAGGAATATTTTTTCTTTAATGCACTAACTGGTTGAAGTGTCCAAAGCATGGACAGCACAAATTTAACTTAGTCAGTTGAAAAGAAAGGGTGGTGCCTATTTTGCAAAAAGCATCTCTTTCAATAAACTTCGAAAGTTTACGTTCACGCACACAGTCTTAACCAATTTAATGACAACGAGCAACTTTCAGATTTAAAAACAAGTACAGCGTCCTCCTGCCTCTATCAGAAATTTCTGCTGTGCTAGTGAAGAGGCCAAGGTGTGGGTGGCAGAGGAAATACTCAATAGGTACCTATGCTGGGGTAGTCTGAAAACAGAGGAAAACAATGACGGTTTTTCTTTCAAAAGACTAAAAAGGCAGTTGCGGTTTGTGAAGTAAAGGTCAACTCCAACCTCATACTACATTCTATAAAACCAATATTTTCAAGAGACAAAAATATACATAATGTGGGTGTGTAGATTCATCTGGGTTTAGGTTTCATCTCTTCTTTTTAATCATGATATGAACTACAAGCTCGAAAATATTTTGCAGGGTTATCCTCACCAATCCACAGAGTGAGGCTTCACTGAAACTCTCAATACACTTTATTTCAAATACTGCAAAATTACAAAACCTAGCACTTCCTTCAGGTAGAAATCAGACCTTGCATTATTCAATTCAAGGAGTTTACACAAAAATCCTCAACTAGCCCTAGGCTAGAGCATAAAGACAAGGAAGCATAGTTGCAACTATACAAGGCATTGGTAAGACTGCACCTGGAGTGCTGTGCACTGTTTTGGTCCCCTTGTTTGAGGAAAGATATAGTGGCATTGAAGACAGTTTAGGAGATTCACTAGATTGACCCCAGAGATGAGGGGTTTGTCATATGAAGAGAGATTGAACAGTTAAGGTCTATACTCTCGCAGTAAGGCTTGTGGCAGAAGATTGCACGGCAACCCAAGAAGATCCAGAAGATGCACCCTGACCTGTGAAACTTAGAAAAATGAGGGGAGATGAAATTGAGGCATTCAAGATGATAAAAGATATAGATAAAATAGATGTGGAGCAATACTTCTTCTTGTAGGGCATTCTAGGATGACAGGTCATTGTTTTAAATTTGCTACCCCTTATCCTAAGACTGAGTTGAGGAGAAACTACTTCTCCCAAAGGGTTGTGAATCTGTGGAATTTGCTACCCCATAGTGCGATCGATGCTGGGACAGTGAGTAAGTTCAAGGAGGAGTTTAGATTTTTAATTGGTAATTGGTTGAAGGATTATGGGGAGAAGGCAGGAAATGGGGGTAAGGAGCATATCGGTCATGATCAAATGGTGGAGCAGACTTCAATAGGCCGAATGGCCTAATTCTGCCCCTATATCGTATACAGTAACTGCCCCTTATACTGCTCCTATAACTGACACAGAAGGCAAAGTCGCACGGGGTCAGAGGTGAGCTTGCAAGATGGATAAAAAATACTGGCTCGGTCATAGAAGACAGAGGGTATCAGTGGAAGGGTACGTTTCTGAATGGAGGGCTGTGACTAGAATCTCAAGAAGGATAAAACTCCAGCATATGCTTTGAGAAAAATAAAATACATGCAGCACGCTCAATATTAAGCTCAATTCAGGGTGATACCCCGACTTGGTTTTAGACGTTTATCCATGAAGTTGACATCTGTTGTGGGATAAAGATTCAGACATCCATGGCTGCAAGATGAACTAATTAAGAATATCACACAGCTGACCTACCTCTGCAAGACATGGTTCCTGAAGCCAAGTATCAGTAAAACAGTCTCTAACACATTTCACCTTCACAACACTAATACCAAGAAGGAACCAATCACCACCCTGGATGACCAGAGGCTGAAACAAAACTCAAACCCTGTTTGTCTCTGTTTCAGTTTTGACAGGACTCTCACTCACGGGCCATCTCATCAAGACTGTAAAAGTTAAAATCTGCAGCAGCTTCCTCAGTAAACTGGTCATACTTCATTAGCATCATGACCACGACCCTAAGGAACTATGGTCTTGCCACTGTATAATAATGATCCCCAGTGTGGTACCAACCTACCCACACTAAACCTGTAAGTGTGCAATTCAACAATATGCATCATCACAGGTATACACACCACCTCACCTTCCCAGCTCCCAGTCCTATGCAATTACCTCACTGGCCAAGGCCTTTGACTAGCCAGCCAACATGTGAAGTCACCAAGACCATCCCAGCTGCAGCTATGGAGGAACCCAGACAATTACTTACACTCTCAAGGAGCATCTGCTGACTTAACTTGAAAGTGGACTTAAAGAATTCAACCTCACCATTGGCAAAGCTATTGCTTATCTGGGTGACTACGCACTTAATCAATACATAAATAAACAAATAAACAAACAAGAGCGCTACCCTGGAAGACCCGTGATATGTTCTGTCTTTGTCCTATATTGGTAAGCAGTTGCTCAAGAGCATTATCACTTTTCCCACAACAAACATAGTTGATGCACAGTTTCAGAAAAAGATAGATTTAGGGATGAAGCCAAGAAAAACATGTCAATTTTGGAAGGGATGGATGGGGCCTTACGTGGTAGCAAACAGATAATGTTATTTAACTTGGATGCACCTAAAATAATTCCATGCTGTTTGTGATGCTAAATTTGAGCTAATTTTGCAAGATTTGGCAAGAAGATTTCCAAAGAGTGATTTAGAAACTCCCAATACAACACTACTATTGAGGACACAACTGTCAAATAAAACACTTTCATGAAGGAGAATCCAGAGTTGTACTTCCTTCATTAATATTTTCTAATCAACTTGTTTATGTATGATATTATTCACCTCTCGAGTAGGCCCCACCGCCAAAAAGATATTCTCCTGCTCCTATGATGCTGCTTGGCCTGCTGTGTTCATCCAGCCCCACACCTTGTTATCTCGGATTCTCCTCCCTACCCTATTTGCTTTCTGCAGGGACCGATCACGACGCAACTCCCTCGTCAGCTCCATACTCCCCACCAACCCATCCACCACACCCACTACCCTTCTCTGCAACTGCAGGAGGTGCTACATCTATCCCTACACCTCCCCTCTCACCTCCGCCCAAGGCCCCAAACAATCCTTCCAAATCCAGCAGAGATTCACCTGTACATTTAACCTCATTTACTGTACCCACTGCTCCCAATGTGGTCTCCTCTATACTGGGGAGGCCAAACACAGACTCGAGGACCAATTCGTGGAGCACCTGCACATACCAACCAATCCAACCTTCCTGCTGCCATCCAATTTAACTATACCCCCCCCCCATGCCCATCCTTGGCCTCTTCCACTGTCAGAGTGAGGCCAAACATAAACCAGAGGAACAACACCCGATATTTCACCTTGGACACTTCCGGACAATGGCCCGAATACTGACTTCACCAGCTTCAAAAGCTCTCCTCCCCCAACCTGTCCATCTTCTGACTCACCTATCTGCTCCACTCTTCTAATGGCCAACCACAATAACCCCCTACTTGCATCTACTTACCTCCACCCTACCTACCCTCCCCATAGCTCCACACCTCTTCCTCTATTTATTTCTGGGGTCCCCTCCCCAATTCTGATGAAGGGTTTCAGCCTGAAACATTGACTTCCCTGCTCCTTGGATACTGTCTGACCTGTTGTGCTTTTCCAGCTCCACATTTATTGACTGAAACTAAGTGTAGCAGCTCTGATATACATTCAGTGACTTTTTAAATCGCTCAAAAAGTAGTCCCTAACACCCTTATAACTTCAGCCTCTTAGCTGAATTTAGCAATTGTTTGCACAGCTGCGTTGTCAAGTAGTTTCATTCATCTCAGCAAGATTGATTAGTGACTGGAACAAGAATTTATAGTACTTCCAACTTGGAAACATTATTTCTAGGTATGTATCAAACTGGTGTCTTATTATCCTGTTAAAAAAAGCCTCCTACCAAGCATCTGTTTACACAGACTTTGTTCCACACTCCAATTTTCTTTTTCATATTCCTCAAAGCCCTTTAATATGTAGCCTTTATTTGCAAATCAGCCTGCACAACTAGTACAGCAAGATAACCAACTCTGGACAAAATCACAACTAGGCCTAGCACTGGGCCAAGCGTAGACAGATGTGCACCTCTAGCAGTGTAGCCATAGAAGCAGGAATCTGGCCAAATCATCCTAGGGTACTCGCGAAATCTGCAGAAAATGAGTTTGAACTGGGGACCTTTCTCAACACTTAAAATAGCTCAGAAACAATATTACCTCCACACAATTTGACTGAATGAATTCTGATACATACATATGCGCACACATAAAAATCCAATATAATAGCTTCATCTGAATTAGTGATGGATACCAACTCAATCTCAAAATACTGCACTCCTCCATTGTGAAAGGTAACTCAGATACAATACCCTGCCTTCCAATGCTAATCAGAAACTAGGTGCAAAGAAATATTTGCATTTACATAAATTTAGAGCCAATTACATTTTTGAAATCTAGCGATATACAAAATATGGAACAAAACAGAAGTTGCTGGAAAAGCTCAGCAGGTCTGGCAGCATTTGTGAAGAAAAAAAACCAGTCCGGTGACCCTTCCTCAGAACTGAAAACATGACCGTTAATTTACACGCAAGCTCCCAGAATCAGCAATATTATGATGCCCAGAATTTATTTTCAGTGATGTCATTTGAGGAATAAACATTTGCCAGGACACTGGAGGAAACTCTCTTGCATTCAAATTACAGCACATTCCACACTGCAGGACTCCATGCTGCAGTGCAGTGTCAACCCAGATTATGCACTCAAGCCTCAAGAAGAACTTACACATGCAAACCTGAAACCCATATATGACAGAGATAAAAGGTACTGCAGATGCTGGAGAATCTGAGACAACAAGGCGTGGGGCTGGATGAACACAGCAGGCCAAGCAGCATCATAGGAGCAGGAAAACTTGATGTTTCGGGCCTAGATCCTTCAAGGGTCAAGACTAGCACATTCTCCAGGGAGCCTTTCCCGTCTGCCTTCTAGTTACCTCTCACTCACCTAAATTTTGCTTCCTAAATTTTTCACCTTCATTGGTATTTATATTGAATTTTGGTAAACAAGAAAATCTTTCACAATAAAAGGTGGCATAAAAACAGCCATTTCCCTCAGCCAGTCAATTTTGGTATAAATACTCCATAAAGAAACAGCTTCTGCCAATGTTCCTGTCGTGTTCCTGTACACGTTCACCGTTTCCAAGCACCCCAGTAAAGCTAATCTGAAGCGCACACACAATGCATTTTGCAGCTCACAGCCCTCTGTTTAAAATACAAAGTATAACTGCTGTCTTTCCTAAATCTCTTACAGTGCAGACCTCCACGTCCTCTTATCCAGAGCTGACAACCATTGAAAACAGGCTACTTCTTTCTGATACACCTTATCCTAAACAGCTCTTTCAAATCACTCCAGAACATTATTTATTCTAGCAGGAAAAAGCCCTAATATTTCCAAGTCTAAACCATGTTATTTTCTTACATCAGGAAATTCTACATCTCATAATTGCAATTGTTTCTTGCACTCCTTCAATCTTACACAGGCTGTTTTGTACAAGGAAGAATGTCTACTATTTGGATTACATAAACTACGCACATCAGCAACCACAGCAGGGGCGCAAAGACCTTGTGATGTTATCACTCAACTGTTAAGCCGGAGGCACCATTAATGTCTTGGGGACCCAAGTTCAAATCCCACCATGGTAGATGGTGGAATTTGAATTCAACAGGAGAAAAAGAGATCTGGAATTAAAAGAAGTCTAATGATGAATACAAATCCAGTGACGATTGGTGTAAAATCCCATTTGGCTCATTAATGTCCTTCAAGGAAGGAATATGCCATCCTTACGTGGTCTGGCCTATACATGTGACTCCAGACCAACAGCAATGTGGTTGACTCTGAACTGCCCTCTGAACAATTAGGGATGTGCATTAAATAATGTTGGCCTAGCCAGGTGACCCCTCGTCCTATAAATGAATAAAGTGACAACCATAATTATGAAAAGAAAAATTTTTGGGCCATGAATAGCAGCAGCTTTAATACAGTGACCTCACTACAGAAGCACCAGAATTGGGCAGGCATTCCACTTTCACTTCCATTTCCAAAATGTTAACCTTCCTCACTGTGCATTGCACAGATGAAAGTACAAAGACATAATGAAGTGTTATTTCCACCAGCAAAACACAGCCAGGCACCAGCACAAGACTTTTACTGTGTCCAGCAAAATATTTTTAGGCTCGCTGTCCTTATTCAAATCAATTAACAGCTTACAGAAACCATTACCTTCATAGGACAGATAAAAAAAAACACAAGTAGTAGTTACTGACGTCAGGTAAAACTTTACAAACAGAATTTGGTGATAAAATATTATTACTACATGAGCTACAGTAAAAGAAGATATAATGAAATTTGTATCCTATTTAACCTAATCTCAGTTTATGGTGTGCCTATTGATATCTTTGCCAAACAAGGGGGAAGGAAACAACAGATTAACCAACACCACCAGCCAACCTGTTTGAGGCTGCACCATTTAACTAGCGTAATCTAAAAGTGAAGACAATTTCAGAAGGTTTGCTTCTGGCTACATGTCAATTGCCAGCTCAGCAGAGCCCAACCAAGATGAACCCAAAAGAGGTCAAATTGTATTTTAAGAGTTGGATCTCAACACGTTCCAATGCCACAATCCCCCAGCAGGACCCGAAGGAGAATTTAAAATACTCAAAAATCTGTCAGCTAAAATCGGTAGTTCAACAACTGCTTAAATGACAGTATTTAAGCAGCCTTGCAATCTTTCATTGGAAGGCAGTGGGATGCAAGTTGAAGTATGTAGAAATACTACAAAATAAGTGCAAAAACAAAGCAAACAGAATAAATAAAAATCAGTAAATTAGTTTAAGTCCCATCCTTAGAAGGCAAACATCAACCTTCAGACTAAAAGCAGACACTTCATGGGAGTGGGAGGCACTGTCTAGAAGCAGGGGACGGAGTTTAGGATTAGTTTAAGTAGGCCACTTACGACTGAGAAAAGGAGGAATTTCTTCAGTGTGAACTGGAATTGTAATTTTCACAATTAGAATCGGAATTTTTTTTTTGTCCCAGAGGATCTAGGTCCAGGGGACAGAGTCTCAGAATAAAAGGGCAGGTGATTTAGGATGGCGATGAGGAATTTCTTCAATCAAAGGATGGTGAATCTTTTCAAGTCCTTGTCCCAGAGAGGTGTGGAGGTTCACTGGCCGAGTATGTTCAAGACCAAGACCAAGACCAATAGATTAAAAACATCAAGGGATATGAAAATAATGCAGAAAAATGGTGTTGAGATAGAAGATCAACCATGATTTTTTTTTAAACTCACTCATGGGATGAGGTGGTCACTGGCTGGGCCAGTATTTATTGCCTGTCCCTAGTTGCCCTTCAGAAGGTGGTTGTGAGCTGCTTTCTTGAACTGCTGCAGTCCATGTGCTCTCGATGGACCACAATTCTGTTAGGGAGTGAATTCCAAGACTTTGGCCCAGTGACAGTGAAACAATTACAATATGTTTCCAAGTTAGGATAGTGAAGGGGAACTTGCGAAGGAAGGTGGTGTTCCCATGTACCTGCTGCCCTCGTCATTCTAGATGGAAGTGTTTGTGGGTTTACAGGGCATTAGGGTTCTTTGGCAAATTTCTGCAGTGCATTTTGTACATTGTACCCACTACTACTACTGAACATCAGTGGTGGAGAGAGTGGATGTTTGTGGATATAGTGCCAATCAAGTGAGCTGCTTTGTCCTGGATAGTGTCAAGCTTCCTGAATGTTGCTGTTGATCTCACTGAATGGCAGCATGGAGTCAAAGGACTGAATGGTCTATTCCTGCTCCTATTTTGCTATGATTGATAACTTATATCACTGCACACCACGAGAAAAGGTCTCCCAAAGCCAGAGGAAAAGGCAGAATCACATGGTTTCAAGAGAGATCACATTAATTCTCCTCAGTTTGACAAATATTAACCATTGTTTTCATAAATGACAAAGGAAAATATTCAGTATTTTAGCAAAATCAGCATGCAGCACTGCAAGCATTAGTCTATTCAGATACTCAGGCTATACAGAATTTACTGGTTTTGTGGGAAGAAAGGAAACAAAATGTGCACAGTGCATACATGTACTGTCTTTCTGAAGGCAAAGTTATTTTACAGGCTGCATTGGAACCCCAAAGTACTCAATGTTCAACTTTAAACCTTTGCCAAAGCTTCTGTTAATATGGCTTATTTTGAACCAAGATTTGGTTCAGAGTTCTCAGTTTTCTTTACACCTCACTCTCAACATCCATTAACCCTTCATCTCAGTTAAAAGACCTATCTTTTGCTTCTCACTTCGCTTCAACTCGAGATGGACTGTGTCATTATGAGGAACTTAAACATAGGTATAACAATCATGGAAAATGGAACATTTCAACTAGCAGATTAGCAGCCAATTTTATCCCCGAATCCAATGTCAAGGCAGTTGCAGCAGCATTTTGCTTAAGGTTGTGCCAAAAAGCTGCAGGTATTTAATTACAGAATCATGGTCTATGGATAGGGTTAAACAGTTCGGAGAAAGCCCATTTTCAGGTTAGGTCATATAAGGGTTAAATCCCAAGGATACGTGATGTCTCTGACAAAGAACAAACTGATCTTTTGAGGACTGAACTGAACTGAACTGCCATTTTATATAAAAGTGAGACAAATTTATAATGAACAGAACAGTGCTGCCTCATAGCATCATTGCCAGAACTGAATCAATTCACTTCTGATCCACCCAATACCTGCTGATCCCATGGGCTAGCCATAAACCAAGGAGCAGTTCGGAGATAAATCACAGGATGAAAAAAAATCTTTTAATCTTCTGTAATTTACTTCAGAGATACTGTGTCACCTATGGCCCTGTAGTAATACCTTCATGCATGGGTGAAAAGATCACGGGTTTGAGCCCCACTCTAGACATTTGAGCAAGTAACCTTCAGCGCAGTATTATCAGAGGCAGTGTCCTTTGGACATGATTTTAAAAATTGAGCCCCAATATGCACATCTCAGATAGACGCAAGGACACAGTGGTCTCCCTGATATCCTGGTTAATATTCGTCTCTTAGGCCAGCATCACAGACAGATGATCTGGTCATTCTCACTTTATTGTTTGTGGTAGCTTGCTGTGCATGAATCTGCTGTTCTGCTTCCTGTATTGTATTTTGAAAAAAGCTTCATTTATTGTGTATTGTACATTGAAGAATTCTGGGATAGCCCGAGGTCATAAAAAGCACTAGATAAATGCAAATCTCTCTTTAGCAAGTTTAGGACCAAGTTTGAAATTCAATATAGTTAAACACGAAGACATTAAATATAGGATGACCAAGGCAAAAACAATGGAACCATTAAACAACCAACACTGGGAGAAACTGAAGCATATCCAAGTGGGTGATCTAAGATTCAATGGCTTTCCTTTTCCATAAATATCTTGTGCTCGTGAAAAGGTGAGGAAGTGGGGGATATAAACAATCAATCCATAGTTAAAATAGAGATTTCCTGTAAACTGCAGCACTAATGTTACAAACACCTTTGATGCCAGTTGATGAATGCAGTTTTCTGTTCTTGGCTGTCAGTTGACCACAGAATCCACATTTAACAAAAGTATTCAAAGGTTCATAAACATGAAACATGTGGTCAACCCTTCTTTTACCACAGTAGCTTTAAAATTAACATCTTTTCAATAAAAAGGCATTAATCCATGAACAGCAACACCACACAAAACCCCAATGCTAAGAGATTACTGCCCAAAAATCACATCTGGTTTAAAAACCAGCCAATTTGGCGTCAGAGTTTGCAGGTGCTGTTAGTGAATAATTAGAGCTGACTAGCTCAAGGTCAAGGGATGGGTTTTCCCTTTCCATCACCACTGCCAGCTACAAATTAAGACAGTGACTTTCCAGCACAGAAACATCCCAAGGTACTAGAAACATTATAAAACAAAGTGTAACACTGAGCCATGTGGCAGGGTGGCCCACAGCCAAATAGGGTGGAAAGTTCACGGTTTAGGAAACTAGGGACAGAGAGGGGCAAGGCCATGGAGGGTTTTTAAACACAAGGACAAACATTTCTAAATAAAGATGTAAATTGTCTCTGAACCAATGCAAGTTAGCAAACAGCGTGACAAGAGAACTAGACTAAGTACAAAACGGATAGAGACTGAGGTAGCGGAGATAAAAGGTACTGGTAGCAACAGATTTAGAAGATAGAACGTCAGAAATCAGCTAGGGACCGGATTGTCAAGTTTAGAAGACAGAAGGTGTAACTGAGCACAGATCTGCCAAGATGATCAAATATACAGAGATAGTAGGAACTGCAGATGCTGGAGAATCTCATAACAAGGTGTAGAGCTGGATGAACACAGCAGGCCAAGCAGCATCAGAGGAGCAGGAAAACTGA
>JAHRHZ010000034.1:4688236-4740563 GCA_024137785.1 Ginglymostoma cirratum | reverse complement strand
TTTCTGATGAAGGGTCTAGGCCCGAAACGTCAAGTTTTCCTGGTCCTATGATGCTGCTTGACCTGCTGTGTTCATCCAGACCCATGCTTGTTATCTCGGATTCTCCAGCATCTGCAGTACCTTTTATTTCGGGCGTAGACCTTTCTTCAGAAATGGGGGAGGGAAAGGGGGTTCTGAAATAAATAGGGAGAGAGGGGGAGACAGATAGAAGATGGATAGAGAAGAGGATAGGTGGAGAGGAGACAGACAAGTCAAAGAGGCGGGGATGGAGCCAGTAAAAGGTGAGTGTAGGTAGGGAGGAGATTGGTCAGTCCAGGGAGGACGGACAGGTCAAGGGGGCAAGATAAGGTTAGTAGGTAGGAGATGGGGGTGCGGCTTGAGGTGGGAGGAAGGATGGACAGGTTAGGGAGGCGGGGACGAGCTGGGCTGGTTTTGGGATGCTGTAGGGGGAGGGGAGATTTTGAAGCTTTTGAAGTCCACATTGATACCATTGGGCTGCAGGGTTCCCAAGCAGAATAGGAGTTGCTGTTCCTGCAACCTTCGGGTAGCATCATTATGGCGCTGCAGGAGGCCCAGGATGGACATGTCGTCTGTGGAATGGGAGGGGGAGTTGAAATGGTTTGCGACTGGGAGGTGCAGTTGTTTAGTGCGAACCAAGCACAGGTGTTCTGCAAAGCGGTCCCCAAGCCTCCGCTCTCCGACACCTCCTCCTACCGCCCTCTTGATCATGACCCCACCCCCAAACACCAAACCATCATCTCCCAAACCATCCACAACCTCATCACTTCAGGTGACTTCCCATCCACAGCCTCCAACTTCATCGTTCCCCAACCCCGCACCGCCCGCTTCTATCTCCTTCCCAAAATCCACAAACCTGACCACCCTGGTCGACCCATTGTCTCCACCTGCTCCTGCCCCACCGAACTTATCTCCACCTATCTCGACTCCATTTTCTCCCCCTTGGTCCAGGAACTCCCTCCCTATGTCCGTGACACCACCCACGCCCTCCACCTCCTCCAGAACTTCCAATTCCCCGGTCCCCAACACCTCATCTTTACCATGGACGTCCAGTCCCTATACACCTGCATTCCCCATACAGATGGCCTAAAGGCCCTTCGCTTCTTCCTGTCCCGCAGGCCCGACCAGTCCCCCTCCAGTGACACCCTCATCCGCTGATCCGAACTGGTCCTCACTCTCAACAACTTCTCTTTCAATTCCTCCCACTTCCTACAGACAAAGGGGGTAGCCATGGGTACCCACATGGGCCGAAGTTATGCCTGCCTCTTTGTGGGTTACGTGGAACAATCCCTCTTCCGTACCTACACTGACCCTAAGCCCCACCTCTTCCTCCATTACACTGATGACTGTATCGGCACCTCCTCGTGCTCCCATGAGGAGCTCGAACAGTTCATCCACTTCAACACCTTCCACCCCTACCTTAAGTTCACCTGGACCATCTCTAATACCTTTCCCTCCTTCCTGGACCTCTCTGTCTCCATCTCCAGCAACCACCTAGAAACCGATATCCATTTCAAGCCCACTGACTCCCACAGCTACCTAGAATACACCTCTTCCCACCCACCTTCCTGCAAAGATGCCATCCCCTATTCCCAATTCCTTCACCTCTGCCGCATCTGCTCCCAGGAGGAGGCATTTCACTCCAGTACATCTCAGATGTCCTCATTCTTCAAGGACCGCAACTTCCCCCGCCTCAGTGGTCAAGAACGCCCTCGACCGTGTCTCCCGCATTTCCCGCAACTCATCCCTCACACCCCCTCCCCACAATAACAACCAAAACAGAATCCCCCTCGTACTCACATACCACCCCACCAACCTCTGGATCCAACGCATCATCCTCCGACACTTCCACCGTCTGCAATCCAACCCCACCACCAAAGTATTTTTCCCTTCCCACCCTTATCTGCCTTCCGGAGGGACCACTCTCTCAGTGACTCCCTTGTCCGCTCCACACTCCCCTCCAGCCCCACCATACCTGGCACTTTTCCCTGCAACCCAGGAAGTGCTACACCTGCCCCTACACCTCCTCCCTTACCCCCATCCCAGGTTTTAAGACGACTTTCCACATCAATCCGATGTTCAACTGCACATCTGCTGATGTGGTATACTGCATCTGCTGTTCCCGTTGTGGCCTCCTCTCGGGGACCGCTTTGCAGAACACCTGTGCTTAGTTCGCACTAAACAACTGCACCTCCCAGTCGCAAACCATTTCAACTTCCCCTCCCATTCTGCAGACGACATGTCCATCCTGGGCCTCCTGCAGTACCACAACGATGTTACCCGAAGGTTGCAGGAACAGCAACTCATATTCCACTTGGGAACCCTGCAGCCCAATGGTATTAATGTGGACTTCACAAGCTTCAAAATCTCCCCTCCCCCTACAGCATCCCAAAACCAGCCCAGCTCGTCCCCATCTCCCTAACCTGTTCTTCCTCCCACCTATCCACTCCTCCCACCTCAAGCCACACCCCCATCTCCGACCTACTAACCTCATCCCGCCCCCTTGACCTGTCCGTCCTCCCTTCCTACACTCACCTTTTACTGGCTCCATGCCCGCCTCTTTGACCTGTCTGCCTCCTCTTCACCTATCCTCTCCTCTATCTATCTTCTATCTGTCTCCCTATTTATTTCAGAACCCCCTTTCCCCTCCCCCATTTCTGAAGAAGGGTCTAGGCCCGAAATGTCAGCTTTCCTGCTCCGATCTTTGATCAAATACACAATCTGGTAACTATTCAATGCGCAGGTTAATTAGGCAAACTGGTCACGTTTGTGTTCATTAACTAGCATTCCTTCCCAGTCTAGCAAATACTCAATTTTAAAATTCTTATGCTGGTTTTAAAGTTCCTCCACACCTTCATGTTTCCATATTTCTGTATCAACACTATAATCCCCATCCACCACCAAAATATCTTCCCTCCTTCAATTCTTGCTCATCCATGATTTTGGTTACTCCACCATGCATGGTCACGCAGCTAAGTCCTAAGCAGGTAACAACTGCAGCACGCAAATGCCAGACAACGGTAATCTCAAGCAACAGTGAATCTAACCATTGTCTTGACATTCACACAGGCATCAAGCTGTAAAGATGGAAACAGACCCTTCGGTCCAACTCGTCCATGCTGACCAGATAGATATCTTCGATCAGATCAATCTAGTTCCATTTGTCAGCATTTGGTCCATATCACTCTGAACCTTTCCTATTCATATACCCATCCAAATGCCTTTTAAATGTTGTTATTGTACCAGCCTTCACCACTTTCATGCAGCGGGTGGTGTATGTATGGAATGAGCTGCCAGAGGAAAAGTTGCCCCTTAGGTCCCTTTTAAATCTTTTCCCCCCTCACCTTAAACTTATGCCCTCTAGTTTTGGGCTCCACTATCCTGCAGAAAAGACCTTGGATGTTCACGCTATCAACGCCCTCGTGATTTTATAAACTTCTAGAAGGTCACCCCTCAGCCTCCGATGCTCTAGTGAAAACAGCCCCAGCCTATTCAGCCTCTCCCTACAGCTTAAACCCTCCAACCCTGGCAACGTCTTTGCAAATCTTTTCTGAACCCTTTCAAGCAATGGTGTTACCATCACTGAATCCCCCACTATAAACATTCAGGTGGTTAGTATTAACCAGACACTGAACTGACTAGCCGTATAAATACAGTGGCTACAGGGGCAGGTCATAGGGTAGGGATCCTGCAACAAGTAAGTTATCTCCTGACTCTCCAAAGTCTATCCACTATCAACAAGGCACAAGCCAGGGGTGTGTTGGCAAAGGGGGACTATTCCTGGATGGGTGCAACAACACAAGAAGCTTGAAACCATCCAGAACAAAGCAGCCCACATCATTCTCTCCACTACCAACAATCAGCAGTAGAATAAATCTCGTAGATGGCACACTGTATAAATTCACCAAACCTTCTTTCGGCAGCACCTTTCAAGCCCATGAGCACTACCAGGTAGAAGGACAGGAGCAGCAGATACATGGGATCAACACCAGCAAGTTCCCCTCCAAGCAACACACCAGCCTGACTTCCATTTGCCACCAGCTTAGAACTCCCTCACTCACTGCCTGCATTGGGAGTCTACGTACACTGCATGGAGTGCAGCAGTTCAAGACTGCAACTCACTACCACTTTCTCCAGAGTAACTTTAGATGGGAACTAGGTTTTTATCTATATTAAAAGTATAAACACAAATTACATTTACTTCTGTAAAGTAATTTTAAAAGATCTTTTTTATGACTTTCTCTCATTTCTGGCCTCTTATGAAGGTGGCAACATACCAGATATTTCCACAAATAGCTTCATTATTTCCTTAATTTGAATGCATCACTACCACACTGTGTGGTGCAAGTGCAGACTGATTAGTTTGGAAAGAGTAATAACTTCAGTATGACAAAGTGCATTCATATACATCAGAATAAACAGCAATATAGTGTGGTACGGTGACGCAGGGTGGAGAGCTTTGTAATGTCATATGAACTAAATACTGCACCTTGAGTTTACTGTAGCTTTTTCATTGGTACTTAATGTTAAAGCATGGCTGAAATAGAATAAATGGCAACAATATAAACCACTAGTATCACTGGGAACAACCTACAGGAAGCTAAAACACCCAGTTTAACAGGGAGTCAAACGGTGTGTGCTTGTGTTTGGGGTTGGATGGTTGGTAAAGAGGCAGGGGAAGCGAAGATATGTAGATATTAAAGAAAATAATTGCAGTCTTAAAAGGGGAGAAAGCAATCACTTCTACACTCTGCTCTGCTATCTGGCTATTGATATAATTTTGTTTTGAATGCTACACAAATAAATTTATGTTTTAAAAAATAAATCCAGCCAGAAACTGTACAGAATAATTCACTTCAGCATACATGTGCCAGAAAAGATCATACCATTGAATTTACTGGAATTTATCCACTAAACAACAGGCAGCCAGAAGAGAAAACATACAAGAGAGCAGAAGCTGAGCATACATGCCTCAAATGAGGTTCTGATATTATTCTCGCTACTTCAGCGCCCAGCTTTTTGCACAGTGTATTGCAATCTTCTTTATTCAAGAAAAGTAGGATTAAGAACAAGTCCTTCAGCAACAGTTTACCAAGCCTTTGCAACAGTTTTGGAAATGTGTTCAGTGAATAACTGAGTTTTTATCAGCCTGAAAGGTTACAGGATTCAGTCAGTTAACTGTGCTGATTAAGCCTTTGAGAAAGGGTGAGTGCAGCGAGGTCAACTAGCCCTAGCCCCTAAAAGAAGGAATATAAAATGGAATAATCTTGCCTTAATAACACTTCGTACAAAAAAAGTGGCAGCAGCATGAAAACAAGGAACATGAATTCACGGGTCTGGTTTATGACAACTTTGCTTGTGAAGAAATGGCTCTCTCCCAAAATAAAAGCAATCCTGCACAGCAACTGGGAATCTAAGCTGGGGTGGAGGTGTGCATCTGTGTGTCAGTCAGGCTACTTTTAAATAATGAAAAAAAGTGACTAGATGAGAAGTTTCAGGCACCAACTGAAACAACTGCAGGGAATAGCAACTAATGGGAAACGACCACAAAAGTTGCTGAACAAGAATAAAGTCTTAATTTGACTGTGCCATTCAGGGAAAGTGAAACATTTAACAGTGCAGAAGAATGAGTAGCACCATTAAAAATATCAAAGCAAAAACCTGGGTCTCCTGCTTTTGACCTGATCCTTAAGGTAGAACTCCTTTCCTATTTAAGGTGAACGTGACCATGAACGGTTACAACACAGGAGAACATTCAGCTCACCAGGACCAACCCAGCTCTTTGCTAAACAATAAACAGGTAATAGGACAGCCCAGATCACCTCCCTGAACTATATCTATCTCTGTTTCAAAGGTTTTAAGTTGGCTTTCTGTGTCAGCTCCCTTTGGCCAAACTGACATCCCCCAGTATTAATGCTCTACTAGATTCAAGACTGTAAAAAGGATATATTGGTATGTGAGGGGTTACAAAACATATTGAATTATATCAGGATTTAAAGCATTAATTTCTGAGAATATTCCGTATTGACTTAATTTGCATTCACTTGAACATTGAAGACTGTTCAAATCAAGGTATTTAAAAAGATTTAGATCTGATAAAGTTAAATAGAATCTCTGGTAGGAGAATCTAGTAGCAGGTAACATCTTTAAATTAAAACTTGTCTGTCCAATTAAAAAAATCAGGTAGTATTGCTTCAAAAAAGTGACATGGAAACTTGAAAGGTTCAATCCCGGTAGGATCTATGAAGTAAAACTAAGGATATGAAGCAGTGGTAGGTACACGTGATTAAAGCACAGACCAGCCATTTATCTCATTGGATGGCTGAGTAGTCTTCAGGGGCTGAATGGGGTTAGTTAGCTCAGTTGCCTGGACAGCAGGTTTGCAATGCTGAATGACATCAACAGTTTGGGTTCAACTCTCGCACCAGCTGAGATCACCACAAAGGACTCTCCTTCTCAACCTCTCCCCTCACCTGAGGCGTGGTTAAACTGTGACCAGTTATCTTTCTCTCTAATGAGAAAGAAGCCTCATGATCTGCTAGGGCTAAGGTGGACTTTGTCTGTTCTAGTGATCAGGGTGCCAGTTCCTAATGTTGTCGATGATTATAAAACTGGGTAGCCACAAGATTAGCCACAATATACGAGAGTAAACAGGGCACGACATGGCAATGCAGAACTGCAAATATCTGAAGGAAATTACAGGGTAATGTAAAAAGTTCACAAATTAGATACTGAAAAACAAGTTGAAATTTGAAATAGAAATATGCTTATTGCTTTCTTTTTGTAGACATGGATTTTATCTCAAAAAAGTAACATTTAAAATTTTCACTGCTCAACAGTTAATAGTTCTAACTTAGACATTGGTGAAGTTCAACAACTGACTTTTAAAATAAAGGACAATGGGAAAAGGAGAAATTTTGGCCAAATTTGAAATTGAAACATGCAGCAGCAAAGCAAAATATCATAGATGTTGGAAATCTGAGCTTCAAACAAGAAATGCTGAGAATATTCCACATATCAGACAGCAATTGGTGGAGAGAGAAATGGTTAACCCTTCAGGTTGTTCACCTTTCATCAGAAAGTTAAACAGATGTTGTTGGGCTCGCCGAGTACGAAACATGCAACAAGTTCTTTTGACTTCTCTCTGGGCCTTCCTTGCTCTGCTCCTTTGCCTTTACTGCACTCTTACACATTACAAATTTTAACCAGCAACAAGAACTGCCCAGTATCTTTTGCAGATTTTATTTTAAATGAAAATAAAAAAGTCAAATGTTCAACACAGAGGAAAGAGTTAGCAAATAAAATGTTTGTCCGTATTACTGTAACCAACTCTACAACATCTTCAATCAGGAAAAGTGGTGTCAAATTTGACTACTGACACCATGTAAATACATGAAAATTTCAGATTTATTGTAAGGTTGCTCACAAACGGAAATGGAAAAGTGAAAAGTCCAAGCAGCATTGGATTATACAGTATAAACTATTCCAACATTTGCAGTAAACGTTTTCCCATCTTGGTATTCCCAAACATGCTTAAACAGTACAAACTCAAGATGGTAAAATACATATCTTTAAAACATTGAATTACATTATCAGCTTTACATTCATAACGGTTGATATTTCACATTATCCCTGGAATAATACATTGAACAGCAATAGTACCCATACTGGTCAGTCCAACAGCAGTATCACTGTACAGTATAAGGACAGACCGCCGCACCCCCCACCACCCACGAAAAATAGATAGCCTGAGAACAAGCTCTCAGGCTAACAGCTAGGAATAATCGTTCTGAATAACAGAATAAAAACCTGCAAGATTTAGCAACAATCTCCGGACGAGACATTGCACACGATCATTCCTGATACTTCTCATAAAAGGGGAGGGGGTGGTTAAAGAAGAAAGGGAGTCTACATTCTCCACAGCAAACCCTTCGCAACAAGTCCAGTGCAGTTTTAAAGGAGTGTCATTGCTGTCAGCGGCCTCCCGGGACACAAATACTACATCCCCGGGGGTGGCGGGGAGGGGGGTTAGATCCAGGCCAGCTCCGGGCCCCGGGGGCCTCCCTTCACTGGCAGCTTCAAATCCGACGCAGTAGTGTCTGGGTATGGGGAGGCTAACCGAGCCCGGAGGCTCGCAGCGGCCTACAGGCCTCCACCCCCCCCGACTTCAGGCACCGCACCCCGCCCCCTCCCGGTCCCCGGGACAGGGCGGCCCCCCGGGGAGGGGGTGTTGCGCCCCCCCCCCCTTTTCTAAACCGGGGGGAGAGCGAAGGGGCTCATCGATCGCGCTCCCTCCCGGTGCCCTCGGTCGTGTTTTCTTACCCACATCACTCGGCTCTGGCGGCCGGAGCGGCGCCTCGCCTCGGCTCGGCTCACCCAGCCCGCTCGGAGCGGCGGAGGAGCCCCGTGGAACCATCGGATGCCCCGAGAGCTGTCACTCAGAGCCCGAGGGGGCGGGCGCTCGGGTGGCGAGAGCTCACCGGGAGGGAGGGAGTGGGGGGGGGGGGGGGGGGGGGGTGAACCCCCGGTGGGGGGGACCCCCCCCCCCCCCCCTCAGCAATAAGAGGGGGAGGGGGGGGGGGGGGGATGTGGGTAATGGCCCATTGAGGTGACCGCCCCACTTCCTCAACCTCAGCAATATGACCTGGAAGGGTGGGGTGTGAGGAATGACCCATTGGGGAGGACCCCCCTTCCACCTCAGCAACATCACCCAGAGAGGGGAGGGGGTGTGGGTAATGATCCAATGAGGGGAATCCCCTCCACCAACATCACTGGGAGGGGGTGTGTGCGGTAATGACTCTTTAAGGGACCCTGCCCTCAACAATATGACAGGTCAGCTGTGCAGCTATGACAAATTGGGAGACCCTAACCCAGTACGCCCCTCATCCCTAGGACCCTCTCTAACACTTATCAAGGAATGTGACAGAGGTTCCGGATGACTGCCTTCCCCACTTTTAGGGCCAGTAGCCTCTTGCATACCACCCATTTACCAGGGGAAAAAATCCATGGTCACTGTCAATGAAATACCAAATGAACCAACCTCTATCATGTCACTAAAACGGCCCAGGGACTGGGAAGAAGTAGAGTCCATTATGACAGGCTCTGCCCCAAAACATCAGAAGCTGCTGTGCCATTTACCTTCTGGAAGCTGTATCTGCATGTTCATTATAAAAACCAAGTAGATTAATAATTAAAGCAGAAAGTCCTGCAGAAATTCAGCAAATCCTGGCAGCATCAGTGGAGGGAGAATCAAACTTAATGTTTCAAGTCCAGTGACTCTTGGAAGTTTAAAGCAGACTCATACCAGATTTGAAACACTAACTTGGTTCCTCTCTCCACAGATGCTTCCAAAAGTGCTGCGTTTCTCCAACACTTGGTTTTTGTTTCAAATTTCCAGCATCCATACTGTTTTGCTTTTAAACTTAGATTAACATTGCACTACATGGGCATCAGAAAATGCTTCACAGCTGAAAAAACATAAGCATTTGGGTAGTATTGGAGGAGGATCTTTTCCTACATCTATCAGCACTGATACAGTAACTGGGCACCCTCAATGAAATAACTCCACAGTCTGTCACCAAGCCACCCTAATTTAAATGGGCACAATACATGGACTCTGACCAGCTCACTCATAGCCAGCTCTCAGACTGTCAGAATGTCTGACACTCCTGTTTATATCTGTCTGCCAGGACTCCCTGAATGAGGCTGCTATCCTGTGCCAACAGGGCACTCATAATCAATGAGATCCACCTGGCTGATCTTGTTCCAATCACTACACCCAGAATCCCATCTTTCAAAGTACATGTAAAAAGGTGAAAGAAAGCGGTTAGACTAGAGGAGGTTTCAAAGTGCAGGGTAAAACTGGGAGGCAAGGTGAGCACAATGTGTTTGGGGTACCAGGAGATAAACAGTAAAGATCAGGTTAGTCCACCAGTAGCAGAAGTGGTCAGGAATGATTATTCATCCATGCTGAGTAAGCAGACATCTTTACCTGATCTAGCCAACATGTGACTCCAGACCCACAGCAATGAAGTTGACTCTTAACTGCCTTCTGAAATAGCCACTCAGTTCAAGGGCAATTAAGGGTGGGCAACAAATGCAGTCTCGCCCGAGATACCCATATATAATGAAAGAAACATAACTGGATGAAATTTGCATGGTAATCATGGATGAGGATATTCATCTTGGCTCATCATGTCAGATAATAGGTAAAAGTTTCCCAAACTGTGCATCCAATGGCTTGTCAAAACAAATCAAACAAAACCTCTTGCTCCCATTTCCCTCAAGAGACTTCTATGCTATGCAGTGGTCCTGCCAGCATTTATTGCCCATCCGAAATTGCCCAAATGGGCAGTTAAGAGTCAACCACATTGTTGTGGGCCTGGAGTCATATGTAGTCCAGACTAGCAAAGTTACCTTCCCTGGACGATATTAGTGAACCAGACGGGTTTTTCCAACAATTGACAATGGATTGGTGGTCATCATTAGATCCTTAATTCCACCATCAGCTAGGATTCAAACCCAGGTTGCCAGAACATTACTTCGGTCTCTGGATTAATAGTCCAGCAATAATATCATTAGGCTGTTATAGCAAAGTTACTTGTAAACTGCAAATCACTCACCAAGATCTGCTGCTAGGAGGGCTTGCTTTTAGAGATCTGAGTGCTAAACAGCAGAGTTTAAAAATGGAATTAACAATAAACCTTCTTCTCCTATTGTAATGCGCACAAATTTGAATGAAGTAGAATTTCTAAGTTAGAGGCTTCAGGCATCAAGATTTCTCTATGTTTTTCTAAACTAAACTAATAATCTCAAAATACAGGGTCACCCATTTAGGACAGAGACGAGGAGGAATTTCTTCCCTCAGAGGGGAGTGAATCCATGGAATTCTTTTGCGCAGAGAGCTGTTGAGGCTGGGTTATTGGATAAAGGGATTTTATTTCCAGAAAGGGAATCAAGGGTTATGGGCAAAAGGTAGGAAAGTGGAATTAAGGATTATCAGATCAGCCATAATCTCATTGAATGATGGAGCAGACTCAAATGGGCTGAATGGCCTACTTACGCTCATACATTTTAACCTGTGATTGGTGAAGGAATAACATTCTTTCTATTTCAGGGCAGCCAGTGAGGATTCCCATAAAAACTTTCACACACTGCCAATTTGTCACAGCAACAAGTTAATAAATACCCATGTTTTAAATAAGACCACGAACATAAATGTCTCCACCTCTGAACCAGGTTCACACTACACCTGCTCCAGAGGTGCATACTGATCTCTCTGGACAGGTTGATTTAAAAAAAAAAATACAAGAGAACTGTGGTACAATGGTCATGTCCCTACCTCTGAGCTGAAAGATCCGGGTTCACTTGCCTAACAGATTTATTAAAATAGACTCAAGCAAAATACAAACCAAAAGAGACAAAAAAAAAAAAAAAACCTCCGGGGTTAAGTAACAAAGTAAAACACCCTTTATTCTGGCCAAACAGAATACCCGACCTGGGCCAGGACACCTGCATCACAAACCCCATGCTGGGATCAAGAGTTCCACAACCTCTTGCCCCTACTGGGACTGGGTTAAGTAAAAGAGATTGGTACTAGTTTTTCACAAAGTGTAAGTGCCTGCACGTCTTAGTTTAGCTAAACGACCACTGCAGTGCTGTAACTTTGTCAATTTTTCAACAAAACTGGAGTACCTGGAGTCTCCCTAATGTTCTCAGTTCCCTCAAGCACCTGATCAGAATCAATGCATCTGTCAACTCCCAACTCGCCAATGAAACAGTTACTTTATGCTGCAAACAAAAAAAAAAATGGGGGATGATGGGGGGGGGGGGGGGTTTGCAAACCAGCATTCCTCGGAAATGGCAACTACTTGTAGGAAGTCCTAACTTTTTTTTTTGTTCTCAGGAGGAGAGTGGCACTGGCAAAGCTAGTGTTCTTGCCAACCTCCAGTGTTCCACACAAAACAGCTCAAAATAAAAAGAAAAGCACTGTCCTACTCATTTCCCTTTCCCAGCATGACACTCTTCTATTTCCCACACTGGCCATGCTGGGGCCTCAAGCGATCTTGCCAATTTAGTGCCAGCCAACATCACTCAAGAACAAACATTGATATCTAAGGGCAGGAAGAGGGATATGAAAAGTTAGCAAGTGTTTTTCTTGAACTGTGGGAGTCTCTACTTTAGAAACTTGCATTACAGTAGCACCTTAAACATAGCAAAATATTTCAAAGAACATCCTTAGATAAAATCTGACAGAGCCACTTAAAGCAATTAGCAGAAAGCAGAGGTATCTTAAAAGAAGTGGAGGCTAAAAGGAGTAAGTTCCAGAGCCTCTGTTCTTTACAGAACTTAAATTCTAAGATATAACCTGCACATCCAAACCAACAGAAGGGCACACTTAGGACCCCTAATCAATCTTGGCAGCACGTATAAAGAAATTAAAGTTTAAAAATTAAGGATCAGCACGGGTCACAATGCAGTGACTACATCCCCTCCCACAACCCAGCAACCCCCACCCCATCTTGCCAGACAAGGTACTTGTGGATGGCTGAGGATAACAGGTCTCGGTTCCTCCCCTTAATGCCATCTCAATCCCTCCATGTACAATCCAGTGTCCCATTAACAGTCATCATCCCAGAACACACCTGGCTACTTGACTGTATTATTGAGCATGCCCCATCTCCATGGCCGAATCCAACATCTGCTGAAATGGCTCATTCAAACCTTTATTACTTTCAGACTTGACAATGCCAACACCCTCTCGGCTCACCTCCCATCTTCCACCCTCTGGTAACCTGAACTCATCCAAAATACGGCTCTCTGTATCCCAACCGACACCTTAGTCCTGTTAAGCTCTGTGCTCTTTCGTCCCAAGTTCAACACCACTTTAAATTTAAAATTCTCAACTTCATGTTCAAATCGCACCTTACTCAAACTTCCTCCAGCCCTATATCTCTCTGAGAACTCTTCTGGGCTCTTGCTCATCATCCACTTCCTTCATCTTTGGCAACTGTGACTTCAGTCCCGAGCTCTGAAATTCATCTTTATTCCCTCCCCAGTCACCTTCGATTCTCTGTCACCCTGAACTGTTGGCACAGGGTGAGGCAACATGTCAAGGGAGATATCTGCACCTCCGCCCCAAACACAAACATCCCCCATGACAGTACCTCACTCTGTTGTCTATTCTTCAAGCACACACATGCTATCCAACTGCAGAGGTCTTCACAACAGAGTTCACTCTTGTAGGCACTACACAAGGACATCAGTGAGAGTTCCAGCAGAAGTCATTCAGCAGGAACTCCACCTACTTTCCCACATTACCTGAAGTGGTCTCAGCTTCACCACACATGGCTGAAATCAGGATTTAAACCAAAAACCTCCTGGTCTGGAAGGGCTCAGCACCGGAGAAGGTTCAGAAAAAGATTTACCAGGAGGGTTGAGTTATAAAAAATAGGCTCAATAGGGTTGGACCTTTTTTCACTGGAGCGTAGGAGGTTGAAGGCTGACCATATAGAAAAGCAAAGGTCTTCTCCCTAGGGTGCGGGAGTTCAAAACTAGGGGGCATACCTTGGCTACTCACTCCATCCATCCATGCCCCTCATGATTTTATAAACTGCTACAAGGTTACCCCTCAGCCTCGGAGGCTCTGGGGAAAATAGCCCCAGCCCATTCAGCCTCTCTCTCTTTAGCTCAAGCTCTGCAACCCTGGCAACATCCTGGTAATTCTTTTCCAAACCCTTTCACGTTTCCTATAGCAGGGAGACCAAAATTGCACGCAGTGTTCCAAAAGGGGCCTAACCAATGTCCTGAACAGCCACAACATAACCTCCCAAGCCCTTTACTCAATGCACTAACCAATAAAGGCAAGCGTACCAAAATGCTTTCTTCACTAGCCTGTTTAGCTGCGACTCCACCTTCAAGGAACTATGAACCTGCATTCCAAGGTCTCTTTGTTCTGCAATACTTCCCAGGACCTTACCATTAGCGTCTAAGTCCTGCCCTGATTTGCCTTTCCACAATGCAGCACCTCACGTTTATCTAAATTAAACTCCATCTGTCACTCCTCAGCCTTTTGGTCCATCTGATCAAGATCCCTTTGTACTCAGAGGTTAACTTTTTCGCTGTCCATTACACCTCCAATTTTGGTGTCATCTGCAAACTTACTAACCATACCTCCTGTGTTCACATCCAAATCATTTATATAAATGATAAAAAGCAGTGGACCCAGCACCGATCCTTGTGGCACACCGCTGGTCACAGGCCTCCAGTCTGAAAAGCAACCATCCACCACCACCCTCTGCCTTCTACTTTTGAGCCAGTTCTGTGTCCAAATGGCCAGTTCTCTCTGTATTCCATGTGATGTAACTTTGCGAACCAGTCTACCATGAGGAACCTTGTTGAATGCATTTAAGTACACCATAGGAAAGTTTTGGAGGGATGTGGGCCAAACAGAGGTAAGTGGGACTAGTTTAGTTTGGGAACAAGGTCAGCGTGGACTAGTTGGACTGAAGGGTCTGTTTCCAGGCTGTCTGACTCTGACTGTACATGGACAGTGCCAATTATCCGTGGATCAGTGAGTACCATACCCATCCTGGAGCAGTTGTGGATTGTAGTTCCACTCCAGGGCAGAAATAGGGAATGCTGCATAGTCAGTGCGGCTGTATTTCAGATAAAATGTAATATCAAGGCTCTATCTTTCCTCACGTGGATTTAAAAGATCCCGTAGCAATAATTCAAAGAGGAGGAGTGGAATTATTGCCTGACCAACATTACTTCATTGACCATTGTGGGAGCTTGCTATGCTCCCCTACACTATGAGAGATTACACTTCAAGCATACTTCATTAGCTGGATAGTGCGTTGAGGCACCCCAAGGTTGTGAAAGTGACAGTATAAATGAAGCTCCCATCTCAGTTTACACATTAGGTTTTTGGAGGAGCTCCGGTGAAAACCTCCAATGTCCTCAGAACAAACAAAATAAAATGCTACCTTTCAAAAGGAGTGATATGGAGAGAGAGAAACGAATAAGATAACATGTCTTGACGAATTCACTGCCAGAATGCAGAAGGAAATACCAGCTCAAAACTCCAGGTTTCAAAGCCCATCATTTCACTGTAAGTATAGTGAATCACTTCAGTCAGTCCTGTCCTGAGCACTAGTCTTTCAGAAATTAAACCACTCATTGCTGAATCGAATTGAGAAACTGAGACAGGTTAAGCAGAATGTAGGGGATATTGTTAACATACCACTTATGCACAAACCTCATGCTTCATCTAAAGATTTGCCCCAAGAATTTCCAACTCAAGAACTCATTATGATCATCGAAAACCACCAAGTAAACATCAATGTCAGAAATACACACTCAGCACCTATAATGACAGATGGCATTTTGCTATACTCCCTCTTTTAAAAAAGGGGCCACGTTACTGCGTGGATGATGCTCAACAAGTTCTACCTGCTCCCCATTTGTAGCATTTTCCTCAGAATCCCTGCAGTGTGGAAGCAAGCCATTTGGCCCATTGAGTCTACACCAACCCTCCAATGTGCACCCACCCCCCACTACCCTAGCCCTCCCATTTCCGTGACTAATCTCATTCCTGAGCACTCTGGGCAATTTAGCACGGCCGATCCAACTAACCTGCATATTTTTGGACTGTGGGAGGAAACCGGAGCACCCGGAGGAAACCCACGCAGACACTGGAAAAACGTGAAAACTCCACACAGACAGTTGCCTGAGGGTGGAATTGAACCTAGGTCCTTGGCACTGAGAGACCAATGTTCTGCCCTCATTTGAATTTCCAGTTGAATCTTTGGAATTCCCCACCTCAAAGGGCTGCAGAAGTACAGTCAATAAGAATATCCAGAATGGGGATCAATAGATTTCTAAAAATGAATGGCATTAAAATATATGGAGGATTATGCAAGAACATGGTGTTGAGGTAGATGATTAGCCATGATCTAAATTGGTGGAGCAGGGTCAATGGGCTGAATGGCCTACTCTTCCATTCAGATATTTAGCACTATCACTTTTTATTTTGTGAAAGCCACCTCTTAGCACCCAGCAATGAGCTAACGCTTCAGTCCAACACAACACAGGTATCCCCCCTCTCTCCTGTCAGCCTTCCTGGTGAGCAGCAAAGCTCAGTCTATGGGTTGAATGGCCTACTCCTGTCGTGACATTCCTATGTACGAGCCCTAAACGGAGAAGCAATGCAATCTGCAGAGCACAAGCATTACAAGGGAAGTTGGAAACATAAAGCAGAATTCTTATTCATAATTAGTGTATTTTACCATGACCAAGGTGGGGCCGGGAAGGGGGCACAAGAACACACAGCGTAGAAAAGACAGCAGTC
This sequence comes from Ginglymostoma cirratum, assembly GCA_024137785.1. Classification (NCBI taxonomy): domain Eukaryota; kingdom Metazoa; phylum Chordata; class Chondrichthyes; order Orectolobiformes; family Ginglymostomatidae; genus Ginglymostoma; species Ginglymostoma cirratum. Next base: position 4,724,194 of record JAHRHZ010000034.1, on the reverse strand, counting down.
AAGCTGACCTAGCATGCATCACAGAATCCATATAGTGCAGGAAGAGGCCAAACAGCCCATCAAGTCTGCATTTCCCCTCTGAAGATCACCCCACCCAGGCCCAGACCTCTATGCACTAACCCCTACATTTCCCATGCCTAATCCATCTGGCCTGGAAATCCCTGGACACTACAGAAAACCAATCCACCCAACCTGCACATCTTTGGACTTTGGGAGGAAACCAGAGCATGCTGGGAACCCACAGACACAGGGAGAACGTGCAAACTCACCACCCTTGGGCAACTGTCTGTGAGATCAAACCCCAGATCCCTGGTGCTGTGAAGCAGCAGTGCTAACCACTGAGCTACCGTGCTACCCTATTCTACGGTAGTACTGTTCCACAGCTGAAGTCAAGGCTTCTTTCAGAAAGAGCCTCAATTCTGTACACTAAGCCATGCTGCACATGAAATGAAATACTGGATAACTAATGGACACAGATTCAAGATATCTGATCAGGGGCCAGTGATGATGGCGGGGGAAGAGAGGGACAGTGAGGGGGAGAATAATGATAATAAAGGTTTTAAAAGCACTTAATCTGGAGTACACTGCCTGAAAAGGATAATTGAAGCAGGTTCAATAAAATATAGGAGCAGAAGTTAGCCATTCAGCCCATTAAGTCTGCTCTATCATTTAACGAGAACATGACAGATCTCATTACCCTCAACTTTACTTTCCCACTTACACCCCATAACCCCCAATTCCAGATTAAAATACATACAATCTTATGACACAAAAACAGGCCATTCAGTTCAATGCCACGTATGCTTCCCACCAGTCTCCCCCATCCTACAACACCAAACGTTTTCAATAGATAAATTGTCCTTCAAACATGCATAGCTTCCCTTTAAACACAACAATCTATTTAACTCAATGTTGGGAGCACATTCAAAAGCCACTTCCAGGGCACGGTAAAAATTTCTTGCTTTGCTTTATTAGTTATACTAACTTGCAAAAGGGATTTGTATATATAATGAAAGAGGACATGCAAGATACAGGGAAAGGGCAGGGCAGGAGGGACTAATTGAATCCATCTTTCAAAAACAGCCAGGCCAGGCATGATGGGCCAAATGGCTTCTTTCAGTGCCATAAAATTCCATATTGTAGGAATTGAATAAACATCGGATTAAAAGAAACACAGTCGTCTTCCCAGTGTCAAACATGTGTGCTACATAATGTGAGAGGGCATCAAGGCCATTCAATTTTGTACCCACCCAACAATGCTGTGTGCACAGGACTATGTTAGATGCCAAGAGATCATTTCCGCTAGCAGGGAAATCTTAAAAAAAAACGGTGCACAGACTCAGGATACAACTTCAATCACTTAGGACTGAGAAGAGGAGAAATCCTCTCAATCAGAGGGTTGCAAATTTGCATACTAATTAGTTGATAAAGACACACACAAAATCAAGTCTGATAATGAACAGCATGCTCAAATACCCTTTAAGAAAGTGATCATTGTCAGCAAGAAAAATCACTTTTGCTCAGAAAGACACCAATTTGTGGTGTGGAGCCCCAATCCTTCAGCTTGTGAATGGTTTAAAAAAATTGTCAAGCATTAAATGCAAATCTTTTTCTGATTTATCCTGCCTTTTTTCTTCCCCTCTTTATCCAGTCTTTCCTTCCTTCTCTTTATTCCTGTTTGTGTGCCTGATCCAACACTGAACTTGTCAATTCCAATTCACCTTAGGTGGCACGGCGGTTATAAACCTCTAGGGCCATGGGTTCAAATCCCAATCTGATAGGTGCTGAAACTTGAATTCAGTAAAAATCTGGACTAGAAAGCTGGTGTAATAGTGACTGTCATAAAAGCTTACCTTCCTAATGGAAGGAAATGTACCATCCTTATGTACCAGCCCTACACATAATACAATTGGCTCTTATTTACTCTGGAGGGCCAATAAATGAAGGCCTGGAGGTGGTGCCTATATTCCATAAGACAAATTTTTAAAGCCCGTTTTCTGCAATAGTTTGAATTAGTTCAGGGGAAACAATGTTTCTTCTGAAGGGCAGGGGTGGGGGTCACTGGACCCGAAATATTAACTCTGCTTTCTCTCCAGATGCTGCCTGACCTGCTCAGTTTTCCAGGAATTTCTGCTTCTGATGCAACGTTTGTCCTGCTTTCACAAGTCCTAGATAGTCTGTTGCAATTACTGCAAAATATTCACGTTGAGCAAAAAAATGCAAATACCCAAACACGCACAAACAGGTAGCACCAACAAGGCACAGCAGGAGATGCCTCTCTTTGTAATCCCTGCATCTTCTTTTGGCTTGATGCTCCCATGTGGTGCCTTGGGCTATTTTATCACAGTATGAAGGTGCCATGTCAATACAAGCTGTCACTTGTATGCCTGACATTAAATTCCCAAAGCAACTGCCTTATGTCTAGTATGAGGTTTCTGGGAAGATGGCGGAAGCACTGTAGGGATGTCCCCGAAGAATTCAAGCATTCCCGACAACTTATGGGAGACCCTGACTTGCGTGACTGGCCAAAATAGAGAAAGCTCATTCGACATGGCATCGAGAGATTATGTTCGGAACAGGCAGAGAAAAAGGCAGGGCATCTGACCTGAAGCTTCAAGCACCCCCTGCCCCACAAGTGGTCCGTTACACAGGCTGAGCAGCGTACTTATCAACCATTTCAGAACCATGGAACTGGACTGAAAGGGGTTCATCCTAACTCCCGAGGGATGACCCAAGGAGAAGTCAGGGAATCACAGAGATGTACGCATGGAAACAGACTCTTTGGTCCAACTCGTCCATGCTGACCAGATATCGCAAATTGATCTGGTCCCATTTGCCAGCCTTTGGCCTATATCCCTCTCAACCCTTCCTATTCATATACCTATCCAAACGCATTTTAAATGGTGTAATTGTACCCACCTCCACCACTTCCGCTTGCAGCTCATTCCATACACGCACCAAACTCTGTGTGAAAAAGTTGCCCCTTAGTTCTCTTTTAAAATCTTTCCCCTCTCACTTTAAAGCTATGCCCTCTAGTTTTGGACTCCCCCGCCCTGGGGAAAAGACCTTGACTACTCACCCAATCCATGCCTCTCGATTTTATGAAAACTTAGAAAGGTCCCCTCGGAGGCTCCAGGAAAAATAGCCCCAGCCTGTTCAGCCTCTCCCTATCGCTGAAACACTCCAACTTCAACATCCTTGTAAATCTTTTCCACACCCTTTCAAGTTTCACGACATCTTTCCTATAATAGGGGGACCAGAATTGAACGCAGTATTCCAAAAGTGGCCTAATCCGTGTCCTGTACATCTGCAACATAACCGCCGAATTCCTATACTCAATGCACTGACCAATAAAGGCAAGCGTACCAAATGGCTTCCTGGCTATTGTCTACCCGCAACTGCACTTCTGAGGAAAAATGAACCTGCACCCCAAGGTCTCTCTGTTCAGCAACACGCCCGAGGATCTTTCAAATCTGTAAGTCCTGCCCTGAGTTGCCTTACCAAAATCCAGTGTTTTTGAACAGCATTATCACTGATCATAAATTATCGACAGCCTTTTTGTCCCCCCACTACTGATAGAATGCACAGTCATACAACTTTAAAAACATCCAACAATCAATTGAGAACGTTAAAAAAAATCCCACAAAGAAGCTAATGAGTCAGAGGTATTTGACTCCAAAAGCATGAGCAATCCCAATGGATGCTGGACTACTAGAATTAAATGGAATCGAGTCCATGAAAAGATCAGCCACGATCTTACTGAATGGTGGAGAAGGCTCAATGGGCCAGATGGCATACTCCTGCTCCTGTTTCTTATGTCTCCATTCAGAAAATGGAATGAAACAGTGGATGACGACCAGGGAAATCAGGTTCCCTTCCTCCGACTCGGGAGGCCTGGGCTTAAACCTGAGCTGCTCCAGCTGGATGTCATAACATAAAACAGAATAGTACAGCACAGTACAGGCCTTCGGCCCATGATGGTGTGCCGAACTTTTACCCTAAACCTCAGGTCTATCTAACCTCCACCCCTACCTTATACTATCATCCATATGTCTATCTAATAGCTGCTTAATTGCCCCTAATGAGGCCGACTCCACTACCCGCTCTGGCAATGCATTCCACGCCCCTACCACTCTCCGAGTAAAGAACCTACCTCTGATATCTCCCCTATATCTACCTCCACTCACTTTAAAACTATGCCCCCTCGTAATAGCTACCTCCACCCTAGGAAAAAAAGTCTCTGGCTGTCTACTCTATCTATACCTCTGATCATTTTGTACACCTCTATCAAGTCACCTCTCAGCCTTCGTCGTTCTAAACAGAAAAGCCCTAGCTCTCTCAAGCTTTCCTCATAAGACCTTTCCTCCATTCCAGGCATCATCCCCTTGGTAAGTCTCCTCTGCACCTTTTCCAACGCTTCCACATCTTTCCTGTAACGAGGCGACCAGAACTCAACAATACTCCAGATGAGGCCGATCCAGAGTTTTGTATAGCTGGAGCATAACTTCACGGCTCTGGAACTCAATCCCTCTATTAATGAAAGCTAACGCACCAAACGCCTTCTTAACAACTCTATCCACCTGGGTGGCAGCTTTCAGGGAACTGTGGACATGAACCCCAAGATCCCTCTGCTCCTCCACACTGCCAAGAATCTTTCCGTTAACCCTGTATTCTGCTTTCAAGTTTGTCCTTCCAAGATGAATCTGCTCACACTTTTCAGGGTTAAGCTCCACCTGCCACTTCTCAGCCCAGCTCTACATCCTATCAACGTCCCTTCACATTATCCACAACTCGATCCACCTTCGTATCGTCCACGAACTTACTAATCCACCCTTCCACTCCTACATCCAAATCATTCACAAAAATCACAAATAGAAGAGGACCCAGTTCAGATCCGTGGTACATCACTAAACAGGTTGATTAGAAATATTTATAATGCAAATTCTAGCTAGGGTCAAGTATGAGGATTAATTAATCAATGTAGAAATAAAGGCACAAAACATAGTTGACATTGCAATTGACAGTAGATGGAACAAGAATGTACTGAGATGTAGTAATAGAAAGTTGATTGGAAAACTGAAGAATTATCCTAGCTCAAGCTTTAAAATAACTTTGACATTTGTCCAGAATATAAAGCAACTTGTCCTCTCAGCATAGTAATGTAGCCCACAATCTCTCCAATTAAGATTATGTAATCTGAAATTGCTGCAGTTTAGACTATTTGTCCCAGCAGTTCTAAGCAGTCAGAGGACTAGGTTTTTGAAATCTGAGGTTGGAAACAAGCTCAGAGTTTCAAGAGAAGGACCTGCCATAGAACCCCAACAGGGTGCAAAACAGCCATTCAGTCCACACCAGCCCTCTGAACAGCACCCAGCCTACCCCACCTCCTATCCTAATAACCCTGCATTTCTCATGGCTAATGCTCCTAATCCTCCTGCACACTACGGGAAATTTGACTTGGCCAATCCACCTAACCTACACATCTTTGGACTGTGGGAGGAAACTGGAGCACCCACAGGCACGGGGAGAACGTGCACACTCCACACAGACAGGTGGCCGAGGCTGGAATCGAACTTGGGTCCCCGGCGCTGAGACATAGCAGTGCTAGCCACCTGAGCCACCGCGCCGCCCTGTCGCATAGCCAGACAGGACCATTTTAAGGCAGCATCCTTTTATGACCACAGGACAAGCTGAAACATTTTCCAAGTTAACTGTGTTTTGAAATAGATACATTGTAGGAAACATTGATTAACCGAATCAAGGCCATCACCAGGTTCTCTGTACACTGGGTATCAATACCACACAGGACAGGAAATAAAGTGTCATCCGACAAACGTGCCAACGCATTTCCTGCATCATACTCTTAATTTATCGCTTCCAGTGCTAAACACTAAGTAACTAGTGTAAGCAGTAATTCACCCCAGCGCTACACAGCTAAAAATACTCTGCTCCAACGAAGTTTGGAAGGTTAAAGTTCACAGTTTGTGTTTTCTGACAATTAGAGTTGACCTAGCACAATGCACCCAAACAGAGATCAGTAACTCCACTGAAACCGGAGTGCCACCAATGCATTCTCTTGCAAACTGGCATATCAACAAAACCAGATTCTAGCTTCTCCCAATCCTCGCAGGCATGCAGCAGGTAATAATCAGGAACAATAACACTTCCTGATCGCTCAACAGACCAAAGAATGCTAAAGGGATATATAACCAACACATTCCAGCCCCCTACCCTAACCTCCCGCACCACCCCCCTCCCCCTCAAGATCAGAGCCCGAGGCCCTTGGGTCATTGTGATTTGAAACAGGAAGTACATGAACCGCAGGGCCAGCGGGGAACAGATGCAATGTGAACACCAACTGATACCAGAAGGACTTGGAGAAACTCCAATTTTGTCAGAAAGCCAAATACAGTGAAAGCGTGAGCAAAAATGAAAAGCAGTCAACCTCCACTCTTCCCCCCCCGCCCCACCACTAACCTTGCACTTTCAACCTAGTCTTACAAAGTAGGAGCACATCAGTTAATTCACATTCCTTATGACGTGGGTTTCACTCAGTTTGTGGCTGGTTGGTTTTGTAGTTGCTAATTATTTTCTTCTGTCGGATTGACTGAGCAAGGAAACGGAATAAATCTGAACCACACAGACAACTGTGCAAAATGAACTTCGACACTTTGTTGACATTTTGCTAGTTAACCCACGGACAACACAGCGTGTTCTGGTCACAGCAACCCTTGCCTCTGGGTCACAAGCCACTTCAGGACCTCAGCTGAGAAGTTCTGGCTCACATTCCAGGTGCAGGGCTGAGGGACTGCTGCACTGTTGGAGATAAGATCTTTCGAGCAAGATGCTAAATCAAGGCATTGCCGATAGGTGCAGAAAAATCACAGTGCTATTTTCAACAGCAGGGGAGTTATCCCTAGAGTAATATACAGGTTACTGTTAACCAATCTGTTCTTATGACACACATGTGGGACAGTGTGAGACTTGAACCCAGAGGCAGGTACACGGTCACTGTTCCACAAGGGTCCCTCTCTGGAAGACCATTCAAATTTTGTTTATAATTTTTTAAAAATTTATCCTATGTTTCTCATCAATCTGTTCAGAGATATTATTACACACCTCTGGAGCAGGTGGGACCTGAATCCAGGCTTCTGGTCCGAGGTAGGGACAGTAACAACTGTTCACCTATTTTTCTAATCAACCTGCTCAGAGATCTTATTATGCTCCTCTGGAGCAGGTGGAACTTAAACCCAGAGTGTCTAGGTTCAGGGGTACGGACGTTACCACTGCACCACAAGAGGGCCCTTGGAGTACTGCTCAATCTTTAACCCTCAACCAACATCACATGAAACTGATCATCCAATCATTATCACATTCCTGTTTGTGGGAGCTTGAGGTCTGCGAATTGGCTGTCACTTTTCCGACAATACAATAGTGACCATTGTTCCCAAAGTTCTTGCCAGTGCGGGTCAGCAAGCATTAGACTTATGGGAACAGGACTTGATACAATTAGGATACAAGCAGGGTAGTTTTATATCAACTGTGCAAGGTAATAATATCATATAGCAGACTAACCCTAACATACTTTGACCAGTGTAATTTTTAATGCAACTTATTATCCTCCACCTGAAATACTGACATTTCCAGACATGATTCAACCCTTTGACCCTCCACTATCAACCCTATTCTCACCTAAACCTCCAAAGAACAGTGTTCACCACACAGAGGGAGACCGTATAACGAGACTATTCTCCTTGGATCAGAGAAGGTTGAGGTGAGATGTAAAAATGAGTTCAAAATTACAATGGCTTTTGACATAATTTTACTTTATTTACTATTTCTACAGCAGGGAGAAATCAGCAACCAAAAAGGCCTAAGCTATACAAATGTGCAATGGAAGAACTATTCATAGAAATGAGGTGAAACAATTTCACACGTCAAGTCATTATGGTTGCAAACGCACTGCCTGAAAAGACAGTCAAAGCAGATTCAAAACAAACTTGCAAAAGCCAAATGAAAAAGATTACAGGTCAAGAGAGGAAGATAGGGGAGAAGGGAGACCAATTAAAATGGACTTCAAAGTCACTTCATTGGCTATAAAAAATATAGGGACCCCTGATGTTGCCAAAGGTGCTATTTAAATGCAAGTCCGCTTTTCTTTTACACGGTGTGGTTCACACTAACAGCGACTCCAGCATTGTCCCAAGTGTGCATTTCTTCCTTGTATACACTAGCCCATTAAGTAGATCATTGGGTAGGCGATGGCTTAGTGGTAATATCACTAGGTTATCATCCAGAGACCCAGGTAGTGTTCTGGGGACCTGGGTTCAAAACCCGCCATGTCCGATGGAGGAATTTGAATTCAATAATAATCTGAAATTAAGAGTCTAATGACAACCATGCAAACAGTCAATTATTGTAAAATCCCATCTGGTTCACCGCTGCCCTTTAGGGAAAGAAATCTACCATCTTTACCTCGTCTGGCCTGCATGTGACTCCAGACCCACAGCAATGTGTTTGATTTTTAGGGATGGACGATAAATGCTGGACCAGCCATCGATGCCCAAATCCCATGAATGAATAAAATAAATTACTGCATAATCCATGCTCCCGGTGTTCTATCAAGACAGCCACTGAATAATTTGCTCATTACACCCAATCGTGACCAATAATACAGATCCAAGATCTCTCTCTCTCTCTGTCTGTCACTTTTCCAAAGAACATTTCACATAAGAATCTCAACAGTGTGGAAACAGGTCATTCAGCCCAACAAGTCGACACCAACCCTCTGAACAGCATCCCACACAGACCCAATCCCCTACCCTATCCCTGTAACCCCACATTTCCCATGGCTACTCCACCTAACTTGCACATCTCTGAACACTATGAGCACTTTAGCATGGCCAATCCACCTAACGTGCGAATCTTTGGACAGTGGGAGGAAACTGGAGCACTCAGAGGTAACCCACATGGACGTGGGGAGAACATGCCAACTCCTCACAGTCACCCGATGGTGGAATCGAACCTGGGTCCCCGACACTGTGAGATAGCAGTGTGAACTACTGAGCCACTGTATCGCCCCAATTTAGTACAACACCTACTTAGAGGACATCACAACTCCTCCCTCAAGTCTGGGATGGGATGGTCAGCTGGTGAAAGGTAGCAATAACACAAGGTGCATTCACATCAGTGCCCATGGCTTGTGACTGAGGCTCAACAAACAAATAGGTGCCAAGCAATAAATCTAAGTTGTTAGGGAGCTTAAATCAAAAAGTTTCTTTTGAAGAAGGATCTTGACTTAAGCATGGAAGGCAAACAGTGGTTAAGTTGAATTCAGGAGTACGAGTCTAGCCATCAGCATTAACCACTGGGAACAGGAAGTTGGGCGAGGGGGAGCTATCAGTGATTAAAGTTAGATGTATAAAAAGAAAGATTCGGCTAGGATCTATCAATACATGCAAAAGGTGTGAGAAGGAAAGGAGGTTGGAAATGCCAAGGCGGAAAAGCATGTGTTGGACGATGACTGACTTTGAAAGGGAGGAATGGATATGAACAACAATTTATAACAGTAACCTTGTGATAGTGTACACTTCAGAACTTTAATAGCTATTCACAGGTTGAATGAAGCAGCGATAACTCTGTCTGGAATGAACTATTAAAAAGACATGGACAAACCTATACAGGAACTGAAAGCAATTAGCCATGCCTGGGAAAAGGAGTTGTGGCTATATGAACAAAATTGTTTTGACATATGCTTGATAACTGGGTACCTTATGCCACAAGGACAAATGACTGAAGAATTTAAGGAGTTAATTACAAGACATGCTGGGTCTTTCAAGCAGAAAGTTAAGGCCAAATGTAATAAGGAACAGAGGAGCTACTTCTGATAGGGAAGCAAGCTGTAAGCTCAAGGACTCCAGAAGAGTAACAAATATTCTGGATGAAAGAACCTAAGAATCAAGATTGTCACACCATAGACTTAAAGGACAAAAATCAGTGCAAGAATCCAATTCCAGAACCCTTTGAAGGATAACGCTGCACAAGCATCAAACCCAGGACACATACAGAGACAGACACAGTTGGTTAGAATCATAATTATATTGCACCTTTAATCAGGTAATAGCCAAGTTGAGCTGGGAGGTTTAACTTGCTTACTTGAGGGGTCTTATTTTAGTTGCAACATGCAATATAGTTTAAAATCATTGCTTCAGTACTTGATTGTCCGTGAGATCTCTTAATAAGTAGCCCAATTAAAGATTGCTTATGGTAATGCGCCCACAACAGCATCAATATAGGAAAGGGAAATTTTTTAAACAATTTGCTCAGTGGATGTGGGAATCGTTGACTCTGCCAACATTTATTGTCCATTGATAACTTGTGAGAAGGCAATCAAGAGTCAACCACATTGCTGTGGGTCTGGAGTTACACATAGGCCAGACCAGGTAAGAATGGCAGATTTCTTTCACTAAAGGACAGTGGTGAACCAGATGGGATTTTACAATAATTGACAGTACTTGCAAGGTTGTCATTACGTTAGCTTTTTGTTCCAGACTACTGTTTGAACTTTAGTGTCTGCCACGGTGGGATTAAAACCAGAAACCCCAGAACAATAGCATGGGATTACAAATCCAGTCACATTGCAACAGCATCACTGCCTCTCCTGTGGATTCAAGGAATCAGGCAGTGGAGGAAAGACATTTTGACCACACATTTTATTTGACTGTCAAGGGAGAGGTAAGACAAACAGGTGAGGAACTGATCCATAACTAGGTAACAAAGAAAGCCATAAACTTCTTGCATCAATTGCTGCAACAAAGATAATTGGCAATGGGAAATAAAAGGAAGTCAGGGGAGTCATATTTCATAACAATATAAGAATAATTGGCCATATTGACTAAGGAAGGTTGTTGGAGCTTGGCGTAGTTCATCCTCATTGAAGTTGTGCTGGAGATTTGATCAAGTTTGTACCATAATTGCTTCTTCTTCGGCTCAACTTTGTTTTCAAATAAACCTGCTGGACTATATAACCTAGTGTCGTGTGACTTCTGACTTTATTACATGGGGAATAGGTTATGAAAGTAACGGAAATTTTACTGCAACTGTACAGAGCTGTGGTGAGACATCTGGAGCGCTGTATGCAGTTTTGATCTCCTTATTTGAAAAGCAATGTAATTGCCTTAGCAGCAGTTCAGAGAAGGTTCATTCCAATCATTCCTGAGATGAAGGACTTATCTTGCAAAGAAAGTTTGAACAGATTAGGCCTGTACCAAAGAAGAATGAGGAATGATTGTGAAAGCAATGGAATAAATGGGACTAGTAAATTGCCTTATCTCATGGGGGTGTGGGGAATTGAAACTGGGGGTTTGAAACAAAAGATCTCCATTTTAATATAGATGAGAATATTTTTTCCCTCAGACCCTTTAGTACTACATTGGAGTATGGCTATGCTCAGATTTCTACGCTAGGATTTGACACCTTGAACATATTACTGTCCAGGCAATTCACAAAACACCCCAAATGACAGAAAACAACAAGTATGTCACACCGAACATATGAATGAAATAGAACATCACCCCAAAAAAAAGTACAGACAATATCACACATGGGCAAAATAACAAAGAGTGGTTGATTTCAAAACAAACACGAAGTACACAACCGCATACCACATGCCCAAAACTAATTATGGCCCATTTCATGATGGGAAACTTTTTGAAAATTATTCAAACCCACAAACTGCTGGCTGAAGCTCCATAAAAACAAAAGTTAGCGTACAAACAGGGAGGGAAGCAGAAGCCAGGACGCAGCGCCAATAATTATTCTTTATACACTGTCTCAAGAAGCCCCAAGTAGTTTCAAAATGAATTGTTTAACTCTACCTGAAACCTCAGACAAAAATCACATCAGACAACATCTTGCACTGAGATATCACCTTCAACAGACATTTCACAATATTTGACACTGTAAGGAGGTACAAGGACAGGTGACCAAAAGGCCATTCAAACAGCAACTTTCAATGCAGGGTTTTAAAAAGGAACAGCTGGCTAAGGAGGCAATTCCAGAACCTGAGGGTGTTGATGGCTGAAGGCATGGCTGCCAGTGATGGCAGATTTTAAAAGTCAGGGATAGGCAAGAAGCCCGAATAGGACAAGCACAAAAATCTCCAATGACTGTACAACTGGAGAAAAGGTTACAGAGATAACAGGTGGTCAGGCTGTGGACAGATTCAAAGATAAGGACGTAAATTTTCCAAAATCAAGACATTGGTGGACCAGGAAATGATATAGTTCTGTGTGACAGAATCTTACCACCAGGCTTCATACATCACTTAAACTGGCTTTCAGTGTTATTACCATCCCCACGTTTACTGATAGAACGGTTAAACTGGATGAAGATGTGATGCAGAAAAGACCTCCCAACATGAAGGTACAGCGGAACCCAGCCGCAGAGGGAATGGGCCGGCGTCAGAGTGGCGGCCAGGCAAGTCCTGGATAGAGGCTGGCACGTGGAAGCAGCGTGGCCTTGTGCTCTGGGACCGGTGGGCACGGACCGGAACTAAAGTATCACTTGATCATCATTCTGGGCTTTTTCAACAGTTCCCATACTAACCTACTTTTTTCTTAAAAGCTCTGTAACAGCACTTAGAAGTATCTGTACATAGGTACTCTGTACCCAAGATGGCATCGAGAGGTGACATTACAAACTTTTCACTGCACTTGAGTGCACATGACAATAAAGGCTATTCAAAAGCAAATGATAGGTTGGGACTTGACTCATAGGAGTTTTTGAGTACAGGAATAAAGTCTTGTTTCAGTTGGATAGAAGTTTGATGAGACGCACCTGAAAGTATCCAGTGCAGTTTTGGCTCCTTTACCCAACGAAGGATATATCTGCCATGGAGGGGATACAGCAGAGGTTCGCCAGGCTGATTCCTGGGATGGTGAGACCGGCCTCTCTCTCCTCATAGGTTGAGGAGACTAGGCCTGTATTCTCCAGAGTTTAAGAGAATGAGCAGCGATCTCAATGAAACCTACAAAATTCTTACTCTGTGTACTGGGGTGGATTCAAAAAGCATGTAGTGTCTGGAGGCAGGAGGGTGATGGTCTAGAACCAGGGGATACAGTTCCAAAACAAAAGGGACAAGCTATTTTGAGCAGAGATGAGAATATCCTCAGAGGGCGTGAATATTCAGAATTGTCTCTCCCAGAGGCTCTAGAAGCTCAGTAGATACCAAGAGTTAGCCCAGAAACGCAGTATTGAGATAGATGATCAGCCACGATATAGAAGGAGTCAAATGGCCTACTCCTACTCCTGCTCCTATAGCCCAATGTTCTGTCCAACAATAGCCTCCAAACTTGGTAAAACGAGTCATGCAGACAGTTTTCACACATTGCTATTCTTCCTCTCCTTCCTCCGATAAGACTGTCTCTAAAATCTGCAATTCCCACCAAGTGCCTGGTCCTCTATCATCACATCTCCGACTAGATGTGTCTTTATTTATACTGCACTTCGTGAGGGTGTTCCGCTATGTTAAACTTGCTATAAAAATATACGTTGCTGTTGTTGTTGGACAGATGGAAATAGTAGCAATTCATTAGTACCCTGTCCAATGCAGACACAGTTTGAATGGTTTCTGTTCGTATCATATGGGATGGTTCCATACTAAGCAGGAGCCAAGCTCAGCAATGCACCCAACTAGGCTCCATAGGTCAATGTAGAAAAGCAAGGTAGCACAGAGCAATGGAGTGTGTCATAATCTGTCTGTGCAACTGGTAAATATTTAAGAGGAGGTCAAATGACATGTAATTACACCAGGGTCATCCCAACCTGGTCACATATCACTGCCTCGTGACATAATCCATCACACATTACAGATAATACTGTGGATTTTGACTTATTTTAAAAGATGTTCTTTATTATGAGAAAGAACTATAGTCGCTGCCAACACAAAGCATACAAGGGAATAAAGATGTCACCAATTTAAGCCAATCAAATTATCTCAGTTGTCATGGTGCTGGGCAGAAAAGTTCCAGTTTAATTGCCACATAGTACACCATGGTAGCAAATGTCAGACAGAGAACCAATCCTGGGTTTCTGGAAACCAAGAGGGTTAAATCACAAGGACAGTTTGATTGGCGAGGCCCAGGCTACCTCAAGTGTAGAATATTGAGGGGTGATTGAATTGAGGTTAAATCAATTAAAATAAGAGAGGGGGGAGAAATCATTTCCACTGGTTTAGGGCATTTGAGAGCACTCTGCAGCCAGAGTTTTCTATTTGGGCTTGTAGCTGGGAACAGAGACTCACAGTTGATGCACACCCAGTGGGGTGTATGTGATTTAGTGATTGAGCGACGGGGGATGTTAGGGTAAGGGGATGCCATTGCCCCTTTCACACAGCGGTGTCAAGGGATCTTGAGCAACCATGCAGATGGGGGCTTATATTATAAATGGACTGACTGAGTTGCTCTTATAGAGAGCCAACACGGACAGGATGGGTCAAATGGCCACATCCTGCATTGTAACCACTCTGTAACAATGTCAGGAGACCATTCTTCACACAAAAGCAAGCAAAGGAGCTGAAAGCGCCTCTTCCTTACAAAGCTGACGAGGCTGGAAAGTCAACTGAATAGCACAGCAAGCTCCCATAAGCAGCAACACGATCATCTGTTTGTTTTTTCCTCCCCCCCAAAAAAGGTGACTCTGCCTGAGGGATAAATATTGATCAGGGCACCCACCCAGGACTACTTCAAAGAAGAAGAGTGGAGGAAGTTGTGTCCTAGGATTTTTAAAATCCATCCGAGTGGGCTGCTGGGGCCTCTGTTTAAAGTCTCACGTGAGAGAGAGCAACCCCACCACTATAGTACTCCCTCAGTACGGCACCATCGGCTTGGATTACTTGTCCAGGTCTCTGAAGGGGGGGACTTGAAATCAGTAATCGTCAAACTCTGAGAGTTGAGCTTACTGAACAACTTCCTTCAGTGGCATCACCTACTCCTAAGGGTTCTTTACTGGCATGAAGTAATGACGCTCATTGGAAGAACCAGCATAGACACAATGGACTGAATGGCATCCTTCTGCACAGTAACACATCAGCGATTCTGTGATACGATCCCACACCAGGACAATGCAGCAAGATCTTCAAATCAGAGAAGTTAGATCCGGAACTATGGTACCTACCCACAGGCGGCCAAAATTAGCGAGTTAACACACATTTGACCCTCACATTCTGTAACCCAGGAATGCCAGTGGTAATCAGGTCATCTGAAAACAGCTGAAATACTGTGAACACTTCAGGGCCTCCTATCTAAGTATAAGTATGCTGGCACTGGAGGCAGTCCTGAGAATTTTCACTGCGCTGGTACCACCTATGGAGGGACAGTCTTCTGAGAAGAGATTGTACCCTGTGGTCCTAGACAGTTACACAAGGAAACAGCCTTTCTGTACCAATCTCAGAATAAGGGGGTCACACATTTATGACAGTAATGATGAGGAATTTCTTCTCTCAGAGTGTGGTGATCCTATGGAATTCTTTCCTACAGAGGGCCATAGAGGTAGGGTTACGTTTTTGCAGGGCTAAGGTAAACAGAATTTTAATCAGTAAGGGAATCAAGGGTCATGGGGAATAGACTATCACTTGAGCCACGATCTCATTGAATGGTGGAGCAGATGCAATGAGCTGAATGGCCTACTTTTGCCCTGAAAAATTATGGTCTTATGCTCCACCATTGCTTGGCCAAGGCTGTTAACTTGGATGGACACAAGGCCTGTTGTGCCACACCGTGCTAGGCTTCAAGTCACCGAGATGTCTACAAGAGTCCTTTACACTCAGGCTAAATCTAAAAACAAAATCAAATTCCAGATACTTCCTGTATTAATACTTATTTCATTAAGGGTAGAACCAGTAGATTTTGAACGTTGAGTGCTGTCATCTTCAAGCAGAGCACAGCTCATAAAACTCATTTTGCTCAAAGTTTGGCCTGCAATACAATCAGTTTCCATCAAAGACACGACGTACAAAGCTCTAGATAAAGTTTGGTGGGTGGGAGGTGTTGGGAGAAACTTAACAAATCTTGCTAGGAGCTCGATGGCCAACTTTGTGTGTGGCTGCATAAGTCTGGGCAGAGATCTTCAGTACTAAAACCCCAACTGTCACAGAGTGCGGATGTTTTATTCGTCTCTGTTGTGAGGGATGGGTCTGGTCACATTTCAGCTGAAAGGAGCATTTTGCGGCATTGTACTGTGCTTTGAAACTGTCCTTTATAGAAAAGTCTGTGCAAAACTAAAAACAAAAACAAAGCACTGACTACTGGGGATGCTGCACACTAGGCCACGAGGGAATAAAAGAAGACGACAGACCTTGATGAATATTTCCCTGAGGAGGCTGTGAAGCCATTTCACAGAATACCTCATCACCTGACATCCTAATGAGCACCATAATGTAGCCATGCTGTTGGTGAGAAGGACCCTTCCATGTCCAATCCTTTTTGCATGCTCAGGGTGTCAACACTTTGTGCCCTCGAGTTGGCTGTGGAGAGACTGTCGCCCAGCTCCTTCCAGGATGGAATTTTGCAGAGCAGGTCTGGAAAGAGATGCGATGGTTCTGGTCAAAGTTCATCCTCAGCAGCTCCATGACACCGGACTCTGTGCTCCCTGGGCTGTTCCTTGGGATGCACACCCACCGAGACCATTACTGCTGGAACCAGCTCAGCAACCATCAGTTCAACAAAAGATGCCCAAAATGCGCTGTTCATCCAGTTGCAGATGGGCCAGGTCCTGGATTGTGTGTGGTGCAAGGCACTGAAGCTTGGGGATGCTCTGTAGAGGTGAACTGAGGAAAGCCGGGAACCGATAATTTTCTAAAACCCCTTGGGATGTACGCAGAGAAAGCTTGACATATAAGTGGAACATTGTAATTATTACCTGGAATGGAGGTGTGACAGGCACCTCACTCACATTTAAGGAAATTGATCGGAATTGCATGTTCTGTGATGGCAAACATGAACTGCTGTGCTGCGTACTGCTATATATTTTATGAATAAAATACACCTTTCCAAAACAAAATACCAATGATTCCAGGAGCTGTCAATCAAGTCAGAGCTTTTACAGCATGTTCCAGTTACAACTGAAGGAACAGCGATATATTTAAATTTTATTGCTCCTGGCTCTTTCCTTCCAAACTGTAATGGTAGGCTGTGAACGTGCAGGATCTGTAGACCTGGGCATCTTGATCTTTAATACTACTGATCCAGAAACTGATCATTATATCACTACCACCTTTGACATGGTCACTGCTGGTGAGCTACGAGCCTTTGTAAACAATGGGTCAAATTGGAAGCAACTGTTCCAGTTTTGAAAAGCGACAGAGGGACATTACCACATGGCAAATGAAGTATTTGCAAAGGCACGACACAGTTGCCTCAATTCCCTCTCAGGTACAGAATGATCAATGGACTGTGACAGCTCAGCGTTCAGCCCTTGCACTGCCATTGAACAAGATCAAGGCTGATTTGGCTGTAGTCTCATCCACTGTTCTGTCGGCTCATCAACTCCCATGTCTATGGAAAATCTAACTCTGCCTCAAGTTCAATGATTCAGCCTCCACTGGTTTCCGGGAAAGAGAATTTTACAGGCAAATGACCCTCTGAGAAAAAACAGCAGCCATCAACTCAAAACACCAGGACGGCGCAGTCATCAGTAACTCATTCCTTCAGTTGGTCAGCTTTAGTTCTGATTCCTGCTTCAACTAAGGAGCACACTGACTCCCCACTTGCCTGGATGGGTGCAGCTCCAACAACACTCAAGCAGCTTGACACCATCCAGGACAAAAATCAGCCTGCTTGATAGGCACTAGTCCAACTACAACATTCAATCCCTTCACCACTGACACACAGAGGTACCAGTGTGTATCAGCTACAAGACACACTGGGGCAACTCACCAAGACTCCTCCGACATCATCTTCCTGACCATCAGGAAGGACAAGAGTGGCAGACGTAAGGGATCACGACCACCACCACCTGCAAGGTCTCCTCCAAACCATGCACCTTCCTGACTTCAACTCCCTTCCTAATGCCAGCGAGTGTGCATACATCACACGATCTGCAGCAATTCAAGATGATAGCTCATTATGGCTTGTCTCTAATTGCTGTTGAGAAGGTAATAAATGCTGGCTCAGCCAATGATGCCCATATCCAATGAACCAAAACAAAGATGAATAGGGTACAAAACTTGATGCAGCTGTGATTAAAAACTATATTTGAGTACTCTTGCAAATTGCCCAGATCAGTGCAAGATGAAAGTTTTGACAATACACGTCTTTTTAGCAACAATTTTCAATTCCTGTAATACAAAAGGACTATTTAAAGCTATATTTTTAATAGGTTTTTAGTTTGGCTGAATGACCTAGTGCTAATTTATTTGATAAGCTACAAGGGGTCACCAGCCCAAGGCCACAAAGCCCCCTTGGCTGATATCAGCTACTCCTGCTCAGGCTAGGGATTCAGAAACGTTCCAAGCACTTACATTTATGTAGTGCCTTTCACAGTCACAGGACTTCCTAAAACACATACAGCCGGTTAATCACTTTATACTCACTATTGTGATTTAAGAAACATTGACAGCCAAGATAAATGCATCAAACTCCCACACAGAAAAACATGAAAAAGTTCAGATGAACTGTTTTTGCAGTGTGGGTTGAAGGCCAAGTTGCCAGGCTGCAACTCTTGAGTACAGCACCATCTCAGCACTAGGACACTGTAAACCTCAGAACCTTAATAACTGCTCATAGATTGAAAGAAGCTGCAATAACTCTGCCTGGAATAAACGGTTAAAACGACAAGGACGAACTGGTACGCAGGAATTGAAAGCAATTAGCCATGTCTGGGAAAAGTAGGGAGTTGAAGCTAGATAAACAAAACTGTTTTGACATCTGCTTAATAAACGGTTGCCTTGTGTCAGACAAACAAATGATTGTCCCGAGAAGGATTTAAGGAGTTAATCACAGGAAAGCAGGGTCCTCAAGCAGTCAATGCTAAACATAACAAGGTGCAAAAATGCTACTTCTTACAAGGAGGCAAGCTGCAGACTTGATAGTTCCAGGGGAGTCGTCAATATTTTGAATGAAAGAATCTAAAGGATTATCAATAATGTCACACCATAAACTTGGAGGACAGAAAATTGTACAGTTTAAAAATTCAAATCCAGGATTCCTCGGACACAGAACTCCGGAGAACAACACTGCACAAGGACCGAACACTAGACACATCCAGAGACAGACAAGGTTGGTTGTAATTGTAGCCAAATTGTACCACTAATCGGGTAATAGCCAGGTTGGGGGATGAGGCTTTTGCTATTTATGGAGACTTATTTTGGTTGCTAGGTGCACTTTGATTGTGTGATTTCTTAATAAGTAGCCAAAGCAAGGGTAGGTTGTGGTAATTTACACACAAAGGCATTGACTTGCAGAGCAAGCATGGACTCTCGTATCCATTCTCTGGGATGGGTTTTGAACTCTCAACCTTAATGGCTCATAGGTCAGACTGCCACCCATTGAGAATACTATTCAGAGATCTGGAGAGTTTACACAAAGCACAAGAAAGTTTTGACTTTGGTCTGGCTCCTTAGAAAAAAATCCAGCATCAGCAACATCAATTGTCAAATGTTTCCACTGGCAAACACACAATTACCTTTTAAACAGAAACACTCCCAAATTTGCATCTCCTTGTATAAAACACATCTCCCTCCAACTTCCCCAAATCAACAATGGCTAATTAACCCTTCACTGTCTCAAAACTGAAGAAACTGAAAGCCCACTGTTAATGTAATGCAGAAACTGGTCGCCATTACCCCAATTTCATAGAGTCAGAGTAATACTGAATGGAAACAGGCCTGTCAGCCCAAACAGGTCCATAATGCCCACTCAGCTAGTTCCAATTGCCCATATTTGGTCCACACCCCTCTGAACCCCTCCCATCCACATACCTATCCAAATGTTTTGTAAATTTTGCTATTGTACCTGCCTCACCACTATCTCTGGCAGCCCATTCCGTGTACCACTATTTTCTGCATGAAGAAGTTGCTCCTCAGGTCCTCCTTAAATCTTCCCCCTCTCACCTTAAACCTATGTCCTCTAGTTTTCAATTTCCCATCCCTGGGAAAAAAAAAGACTGTGTGCATTCACCCTATCTATGCCCCTCATGGTTTTATACACCTGAATAAGGTCACCCCTCATTCTCTTACATTCCAAGAAATAAAGTCCCATCCTGGCCAACCTCGCCCGATAACTCAGGCCTACCAGTCCTGGCAACATCCTCGTAAATTTTCTTTTGCACACTTTCCAGGTTAACTATCTCTTTCCAAAAACAGGGTGACCAAAACTGTACACAATACTCCAAGTGCAGCCTCGCCAACGACTTATACAACTGTAACATAACGTCCCAACTCCTATACTCAATGCTTCCACTGAAGGCCCGCACGCTAAATACCTTCTTCACCACCCTGTCTACCTGTTGTGGCACTTTCAACAAACGACGTACTTGTACTCCTACATTCCACAACACTCCTCAGAACCTTACCATTTACTGTACAAGTCCTACCTTGGTTTGACTTTCTAAAGGTGCAACACCTCATATTTATCTAAACTGAATTGCATTTGCCAATCCTCAGCCACTTCCCCATCCGATCGAGATCCCTCTTTAATTTTTGCTAACCTTCCTCACTATCAACGATACCTTCTAATTTTGTACCATCCTCAAATTTACTAATCATGCCTTGTACGTTCACATCCAGATCGTTTACGTAAATAACAAATAGCAAAGGCCCTTGCACTGACCCCTGTAGCACGAGTCACAGGCCTCCAAGTCTGAGAAACAACCTTCAACCATCACCCTCTGCTTTGTACCATTGAACAAATTTTGAATCCAATTAGCTACCTCTCCCTGGATCCATGTGACTTAACCTTCATGACGAGGTGGCGTGCAGACCTTGTCAAAGGCCTTACTAAAGTCCATATAGACAATATCCACTGCCCTACCCTCATCTATCCTCTTAGTTACCTCTTCAAAAAACTAATATATTTGTCAGACATGGCTTCCCATGCACAAATCCATGCTGACTATCCCCAATCAGACCTTGACTATCCACATGTTGGTTGATCTTGTGCCTAAGTATCCTCTCCAATAACCTGCCTACCACTGACATCAGGCTCACCGGCCTGTAGTTCCCTGGCTTGTCCTTGCTACCTTTCTTAAACAATGGAACAACATTAGCCACCCTCCAGTCTTCCGGAACATCACCAGTGGCTAAAGATGAAGCAAAAATCTCTGAAAGGGCCTCTGTAATTTTTTTCCCTAACCTCCCATAACATCAGAGGATGGACTTGATCAGGCCCAGGGAATTTATCCAGCTTAATGCGTTTTAAGGCTGCAAACACCTCCTCTCTGGTAACATGTATGCGATCCACAACATCCCCATTTGTTTCCCTTATTTCCTCAGCACCCATGATTCTCCCCTCAGTAAACACGGAGAAATATTCATTAAAAATCTCCCCCATCTCCTGTGCCTCCACATGAAAATCAGCACGGCTACCTACAACGGGTCTAGTCTCTTCCTTTTCCTTCAAACAGACTCAGCCAATCAAGCTCTGCGAAATCCTGCCTAATGGTCCCAAAATTGGCCCTGCTCCAGTTCAGCACCTTAACCTGTGGACTTGTCCTATCTTTTTCCATAACTATGTTAAAACTGAGAGAGTTACGGTCACCGGACCCAAAGTGCTCTCCGACTGACACTTCAGTCACTTGCCCGACCTTGTTTCCCAAGAAGAGGTCCAGTGTTGCACCCTCCCAAGTTAAGCCCTCTGCATATTGATTTAGGAAACTTTCTTGGATACATTTGACAAATTCCACCACATCCAGGCCTTTTACACTCTGGGTGGCCCAGTCAATACAGGGGAAATAAAAATCTCCAACCAATGCTACTCTATTATTAACCTCCCTATTTTATTAACGCACCTTCCTGTTTCCAGGCCAACATCTCTGTCTCTAGCGTGCTGCAGTGTTCCAGCAAAGCCCAACGCAAGCTGGAAGAACATCATCTCATTTTCCGCTTGGGGACCCTGCAGCCCTCCGGATTCAATAATAGAGTTCAACAATGTTAGGGCCTAAACTCTCCCATGTCCCAGCCCCCAGCCCCCACCCCCACACACCAGGCTTGTTACCACATGGCCTGCCATTACACACCACCTGTTAGTCACTAATAGTCCCCAGTAACAGCCATTCACCCTCCCACTCTGATCGTTAGCAACTCCTTTGTCTGTCTCCCATTTCTGAAGAAGGGTCTAGGCCCGAAACGTTAGCCTTCCTGCTCCTCTGATGCTGCTTGGCCTGCTGTGTTCATCCAGCTCTACACCTTGTTATCTCCTTTGTCGGTCCAACTGTTCTTCTCTATCTTTAGGCTCTATCCTATCATTTACTCCCTACCCCACCTCCCTCCCTATTTTCTCCATGTAAACTGACGTTTTCCCAGCCATCATCAGTTCTGAGGAAGGGTCACCGGGCCAGAAACGTTAATTCTGATTTTTTCTTCACGGATGCTGCAGACCTACTGAGCTTCTCCAGCAACTTTGTTTTTTATTCCTACAGGTATCTAAAATCTCTCTAAACATCTGCTCCTCTAGTTCCTGCTGGCTATTTGGGGGTCTATACTATAGTCCTAGAGTGACCATCCCCTTGTTTATAAGTTCTAACCATATGGTCTTATTTGATGACCCCTTAAGAATATCCTCTCTAAGCACCATTTATGATATCCTCCCTTATCAAAAGGTCCTGAAGAAGGGTCATACCTGAAATGTTGACTGCTCCTTTCCTCCTGATGCTGCCTGGTCTGCTGTGTTCTTCCAGCCTCCTGTTTGTCAGCCCCCCTCCATGCTTACTTGTAATTCTCACACCTGTAGCTTCCGTATCCTGGAACATTGAGCTGCCAGTCCTGCCCTTCTCTCAGCCGTGTTTCTGTTTAGCTATAATATCCCAGTCCCCAGAGCCAAACCATGCTCTTACCAGTCAGGCCTTGTGTGTTGACTTAAATGCACTTTAAATCAGAAGCCTTTTTCCTCCCTTTACTGTGCCCCTGGCTAACCTGAATAGTAAACTTGCTCGCGATAGCTAATACATTTCTCCTGACTTCTCCATGGTCCCTCTCTTATTCAGAGTCCCTCCCCCCTGCCAAACTAGTTTTAAACTCTCACAGGCAACACTAGCAAATCTCCCCGCAAGGATATTGGATCCCCTCAGGTTCAAGTGCAGCCCGTCCCTCTTGTACAGGTCATCTCTACCTCAGGAGAGATCCCAATGATCCAAGAATTGAAAACCCTGGCCCCTACACCAGCTCCTCAGCCACACATTCATCTGGCCTATTTCTATCCTCACTGGCTCATGGCACTGGGAGTAATCCAGATATCCGTACCCTTGAGGTCCTGCTTTTTAACTTACCTAACTCCATATACTCATTTTGCAGGACCCCATCCCTTTGCCTACCTACGTCATTTGTACTGATATGCACAATGACCTCTGGCTGTTCACCCTTCAGAATGTTCCGCAACCACTCAGAGACATCCTTGACCCTGGCACCCAGGAAACAACACACCATCCTGCTGTCTCTTCTGCGGCCACAGAATCTCCTGTCTGTCCCCCTCACAACTGAGTCTCCTATCAGCATCACTCTGTCTGACTGCACCCTTTCCCACTGAGCCTCAGAGCCAGTCACAGCGCCACTGACCTGACGGCTGCTGCTGCTAACCCCTGAAAGGTCATCCCCGCTCCCCTACCACCTGCCACGCCTTCCCTAGCCCAGCAAACACTATACTTTGGATTATTCAGCTTCTGTTGCAAATGCCCCATCCTCCAGTCCTCTTTGGGATCCGCACAGTTACATTTTACCCCGAGACGGCCACATTTTTGTTTGTATCCTTGAAAAGAGACTCTGGTGACGGGACCAGGTTGTTCTTTGCCGAATAGGTCACAGTATAGAGTGCACAGTGAAAATCTAATCTAATTAAACATTTTAGCCCAGCAACCAGCCACAGCTTCAGACCCTTCCGTTCTGAGGAAGGGTCGCTGGACCTGAAATATCTACTCTGATATCTCTCCACAGATGCTGCCAAACCTGCTGAGCTTTTCCATCAATTTCTATTTTTGTTTCTGATTTACAGCATCTGTGATTCCTTTGGTTTTTATTCAGACATCTCTGCCCCATTTCCCTGTTCTTTTCTTAGAGTACATGGAATTCTTTACCACAGAGGGCTGTTGGGGCTGTGTAACTGTGTACATTCAAGGTTGGGATAGGCAGCTTTTTAAGCAGGAAAGAAATCAAGGCTTATAGGGAAAAGCAGGAAAGTGGAGTTGAGGATTGTCAGGATAGCCTTGATCTCATTGAACAGCAGAACAGATTCAGTGAGCTGAATGGATAAGTCTTCATTTTATCTAACAAGATTCGACAAAAAGTGATGGCAGTTGTCAAGTCTCTCAGGCAAGTCAAAAGCTCAAACTACTGGGGAGTCATGACATAAGTCATAGAGTAGAGAGGCCCTTTGGCCCATCCAGGCTGCTTCTAATCCCAACTTCTAGCACTTGGCCCATAATCTTGAACATTACGACATTTCAAGTGCTCATCCGTATACATTTGTCTTACAGCGCCGTACAAAACACTCCAGAGTTGGCAGGCAAGCCCCCGAGAGAGCTGACAATCCCGGACTGGCCTGGAAGCACTAGAGTTCAGGCTCTGTGCTGACTGCATGAAGAGAGAATGCTGACTCAGTGTGTGATGCCCACATATGGCCAAAGAATTTACTCTACCAACTCACAACCAGACCTTTGCTGTCTGGGTTTTCTAGCAGTCAAATCTGTCTGTTATTCCCACCCAAATAAAACTGGTCTGTCCAATTCCAAAACAATTTAGTTTAAGATAATCAACGAAGGCATTGAGAGTGGGTGAGGGAGCTATTTATTTTTCTAAGCGCAGTGCTACCCAAGATGGCAGTACAAACAGATTCAACAGCAACGTTCAAATCCAACATGTAGAAGTGTAAACACGAGCAAGGGTAGCGGTGGGGAAAGACTTGAATTAATTGGGGTAGCCCTATCTAAAGAGCTAGCACAGGAACAACAGACCAAATGGCCTCCTTCCTTACCGAACCATGGCAGACACCACATGGCAACAAGGGAAAGATGACCACGTTCCCGGACAGAATCATCCCACTGTCATGACCTTTGTAATGTTTGCTACTTCATTAGTGGAGTCCCATTAGCGAGGACTATCCCTGAGTGATGGAGGCAGAGGCCTAATGATGATATCACTGGACTAGTGACACAGAGACTCAGGCTATCGTCCCGAGTTCATGGGTTCAAATCTCATCGTGCCAGCTGGTAGAATTTGAACACCGTGAATAATTCTGGGATATATGAAGTTTGTATTTGTAATGGTAACCATGCCAACTACCATGAATTATTGTTTAAAAAAAAGTCCCCCCTTCAGGGAGTTAGATTTGCTGTCATTACCTGGGTTCACCTCGATGTGATTCTTAACAGCCTCTGAAATGATGAAGCAAGGCACTCAATCAGGGATGGGCAACAAATGGGCAGCACAGTGGTTAGCACTGCAGCCTCTCAGCAGTAGGGACCCGGGTTCGATTCCACCCTCGGGCGACTGCCTGTGTGGAGTTTGCACATTCTCCCCGCGCCTGCGTGCATTTCCTCTGGGTGGTCCAATTTCCTCCCTCAATCCAAAGATGCGAGGGTTAGGTGGGAGAGGTAGTAGGAGCTGCAGATGCTGGAGAATCTGAGATAACAAGGTGTAGAGCTGGACGAACACAGCAGGCCAAGCAGCAAAGTTGACATTTCGGGCCTAGACCCTCCTTCAGAAGACCACTTCTGAAGAAGGGTCTAGGCCCAAAACTTCAGCTTTCCTGCTCGGCCTGCTGTGTTCACCCAGCTCTACACCTTGTTATCTCAGGGTTAGGTGGATTGGCTATGCTAAATTTCCCACAGTGTCCTGGGATCTACTGGCTAGATAGATTAGCCATGGCATATGCAGGATTACAGGGATTGGGTGGGTCTGGATGGGATGCTCTTTTGATGATTCAATGGGCTGAATGGCCTGCTTCCACACTGTAGGGATTGTATGAAATGCTGACCTTACCAATGACATCCAGAACACACTTAAGAACAAAAGAAAGCAAAAGCACAGGTATATCTGGGGGGATTGTTAGAGAAGAACATAAAAACAGACATGCCGACATTGTTGGAAGGGTAGGCTCATATGAAGCAAGAACACCAGTACAGACTAGATGAACTGAATGGCCTGATGCTGTGAAGTAAAATTCCATGTACATCATAAACACAGCCTAGCTGAAGGGTATTTTATCATTCCAGAAATCTTTTGCACTTTGCAACTGATGCATCTGAAGTACAAGAAGAATGTGGTGGAGCTGAATGAGGATAGGGTTAAGGCTAGGGTTATGGACAAAAGGTAGAGTTAAAGATACAGTGAATGACAAAATGCTAAGGACTTCGGTTAAGCATGACTGCTCTATGAGGGACTATCCCAAAGACAGAAACAGTGAGGAATTTCTTATCTCAGAGTGTCAGTCTTTGGGAATTCCTCCCCCATCACCTCAGACAGCAATGCAGGCTCGGGTCACTGAGTTATACTCAAGGCTGAGGTAGATAGAATTTTAATCAACAAAGGGTGTTGAAGAGTAAAAGGGTATATAGGAGGGTAGATATTTTCTAATCAATCTGTTCAGCGATGTTACGACATGCCTCTGAAGCAGGTGGGAATTGAATCCAGGCCTGCTGGCTCAGAGGTAGGGACAAGTTAAGGGACATGATGGCCTACTGGTATTGTCGCTGACTGTTGCTCCAGAGACCCAGGTTCAAATCCCACCTTGGCAGATAGTAGAAACTGAATTCAACAAAAATCTGGAATTAAAAGTCTAATGATGATCACGAATCCACTGTCCATTTTTATAAAAACCCATCTGGTTCACTAATGTCCTTTAGGGAAAGAAACTGTTGTCCTTACCTGATCTGGCCTACATGTGACTCCAGACCCACAGCAATGTGGTTGATTCTTAACTGTCCTCTGGGCAATTAGGGATGGGCAATAAATGCTGGCCTAGCCAATGACACCCTCATCCTGTGAATGAATAAAAAAAAAAAAAAAAATTGCACCATACTCCCCGGGCAGGAGAGTAGAGTTAGTGCAACAAACAGATCGGCTCTGATCTTATCGAGCTGATGAAGCAGGCTCGATGAGCTGAATAGCCTGCACCTGCTTCTGCTTTGTGTGTTCTTTGATCTCGTCTGCACGGACGTGTAGGGCCGAATGGCATCCTCCACTACTGCAAGTTTCCAGGGGCCAATGAGTTCTCGTACGCAAGACAGAGTGGAGTAAAGCCATGTAGGGGAAAGTTCCAGGCAGTATTAACACTAGGTGCAGGTTTCAGACTGGCCTTGAGTCAGTAACATTCCATCCCTGTGCAGGCTTCAGGCAAAAACAAGGAGACTTTCAAACAGAGGCCAGCAGGCTCAGCAATCCCAGCTCCAACGGTCAAAGAGTACAGCACAGCAAAGAGTCCACTTTATCCAGCTTTTCCACATTGAAGGAAGAATGCCAATGCACACCCCCACCAACGCCACTTCCAGACCTAATAAAGACTAAATAACTGCAATCGGAACGGCCAAAGCTATTCAGTTAAAAAAGCCAGCAGCCCATTCTCCGTGCCCAGATGTCATACTGATTTAATCTGACTGGTGTGTCATGTGCTCTGGGTTAGTTTGCCTCTTTTACAAAAGCCTCTGGGAACCAAGTCAAAACATCGCTTTACAAAGCAGAGCGGTGAGGTGAGAAAGGAGAAAGAGCAAACCTGTTTTTTTTTGTGTGGTGCGGGTGAAGGATTGGTGGTGGTTGGGGGATGGTGCCAGAGCAACAGAGAACCAAAGAACAAGCAAGACAGCGCAAGTTTATTTACTGACATGGGAGAGGGTGCACAGGAGGTTGATGAGGTTGATTCCGGACTGGAGAGAGTTGGTTTATGAGGAGAGATGGTGTAGACTGGGACTATACTCACCGTCTGACACTGCAGCACTGAGACAGGGTGTGATGTTAGCTTAGATTTTGCTCTCAATTCTAACAAATGGCATATGAACTTGCCATCAATTGACTCAAGGTGAAATGCTACCCACTAACAGCAACTGGCAAAACACACAAACTATTGTCCCAGTGCTGAGGCTGCAGCGTATAACCATAGAATGCCAGCCAGCTCTTCGATCTTGGGAGGAAGGACCTCAGACCCTTGTTTGGGATGGGCAAAGGGGTTGGAGTTAAGACGGGGGGGGGGGGGGGGGGGTTTAATGTCAGTACGATTTTGTTTTGCTTTCCAAGCCTAACGGCATAATCCAAACACAGTGTCCCACATGCGATCTATAATTGGGAACAGGGCCAGAGTGGTTTACAATATTGGATTAGTGATGCAGAGGCAAGGGCTAATAATGTAGGGACAGGAGTTTAAAATAGCAGCTGTGGAATTTAACAAATCAATTCATTAAATAAATCCAGAATTTTAGGGAAAAGACCGTTAGTAACGATACCCATAAAAACGACTGGATTTTCAAGGAAACCCCCCCCTGGATCATGGCTATCCTTTAGGGGAGGAAAGCTGTTGTCCCCATCATTCGCACACTCACATTCACTCTGTCAAAGGGATCATTTTTCAGATGAGACAATAAACAGTGGCCTCTTCCACAGTTTCAGGTGGATTTAAAAAGATCCCATGGTATTAATTTGAAGAGCAATCGAGTTATCCCCTATGATCTGGTTGAACGTATACAAGATATAGGAGCAGAAGTAGGCCATTCAGCCCATCGAGATTTCTGCGTCATTCAATCTTTGGACTGGAGGACAGGTCTTATGAGGAAAGGTTGAGGGAGCTAGCGCTTTTATCATTGGAACGAAAAAGGATGAGAGGTGATTTGATAAAAGTGTACAAGATGATGAGAGGCATAAATAGAGTGGATAGCCAGAGACTTTTTCCCAGGGCAGAAATGCCTATTACAAGGGGCTATAATTTTAAGGTGATTGGAGGAAGGTATAGGGGAGATGTCAGAGGGAGGTCCTTCACACAGAGAATGGTGGGTCTGTGCAGTGCACTGCCAGCGTTGGTAGTGGAGTCAGATACTTTAGAGACTTTTAAGCGACTCTTGGGTAGACACATGGAGGGTAGTAAAATGTAGGGTATGCAGGGTAGATAGATCTCAGTAGGATAATAGGTTGGCACAACATCGTGGGCTGAAGGGCCTGTGCTGTGCTGTACTGTACTGTTCTCGGCTCTAGGTGATCACAATTGATCTGATAATCCTCAACTCTACATCCCTGCCTCTCATCCCCGTGACACTTATGGATTAAAATTTCTTCAACTGACATCTCGGAAAAAAAATGATCATCTAGTCATTATTGCACTACTGTTTGCGGGGAAGTGTGTTACATGAGTATTGGCAGCTGCAATTCCAACATCGGCTGCAATTAAACAAAAACACTTCATTGGCATTAAAGTGCTTTGAGAGATCCAGTGGTCGTAAAAAGAGCTATATAAAAAAGTGAGAGTTTTTCTTTCCAACGTGCTTGACTCTTTAACAACGCTCTGAAATGTCCCAGCTAGACACACTGTTATATTCAAGGATGCAGCTCATCTCCGTTTTCTCAGGAACAGCAAAGTACTGGGACAACTATGGACAGCTATATATAACAAAGAGGAACTAGATGAAGGTAATGAATAGAACTGGGGACCTCCCAGCTTATATGGTACGGTGCCATTGCCCATTACTCCACCAGAGAAGCTTCCAGGCTTTTTTTTAAAAATTATAAAAAGGTGGCAACAAAGCAGAAATGGCTAAGGTTAGAAAGTTTTAACTGTAATGTAAAAGAAGTTCCATAACGCTGATTGCGAGGTCAATGTGTTCTTCCTTGGCTCCCACTTTAACATGACGGCTTGTTCACAGTCTGAAAACTCCCTCTCCAAAATGCCCAAATAAGCACGACAGACTAGACTTTCAGCGGTTTAAAAGATCACAAGAAATAAAAATAGAAATGAACCATTGGGGGGAAAAAAATTACAGGGACTTAATGATGCCAAAGAAAAATGCTGAGGATGAAGGTGTGAGAAGAACACTGGGCTATACAAGTTAAACCTCCTGACCCACAGACTGCAAGCAGCAAGGATAGGCAACAACAGCTCATCCACCATAATCCTCAAACCTGGCACCCTGCAAGGCTGTGTACTCAGCCCTCTACTATACTCCTCATAGACTCTGGACTGCATGGCCAAATTCTGCCCCAACTCTATTTACATGTTTGCTCACGACACCACGTCTCATAACAACGATGAGACAGAAAGATTGCGTGCTTGGCAACATGGTGTGAAGACAACAATCTCTCCATCAATGTTGGCAAAACAAATTTGCTGGTCACTGACTTCAGGAAGGGGAGTGGAGGGCATGTACTGCTCTGAATCAGTGATGCTGTGGTGGAAATAGTCGAGAGCATCAAGTTCCTGGGTGTGACAATACCAACAATTTGTCTTAGTCCAACCACATCAACACAGCGGTCACGAAAGCACAACAACGTCTCTACTTCCTCAAGAGGATAATGAAATTCAGCATGTCCACATAAATACACCACAGAAAGCATCTTATCTGGGTGTGTCACAGAGTGGTACGGCAAGTGTTCTCCCCAAGACCATAAGAAATTACAGAGAGTTGTGAACACAGCCCAGACGATCATCAAAACCAGCCTTCCATCCACTGACTCCGTCTACACTTCCTGCTGCCTCGGGAAAGCGACCAACATAATTAAAGACCCCTCCCACCCAGTTATACTCTCTTCCATCGATCAGAAAATGTAGAAGTTTGGAAACGTGTACAAACAGATTCAAGAACAGCTTTTTCCCTGCTGTTATCTTTTGAACATCTTTTAGATTTTGAACAGAAACTCTCAAATGTTAATTCTAATCTCTCTCTCTATGAGCCTTTTCTGCAGCTGTAACAGTATTCTGCACTCCGTTTTGCCACCCTGCTGCACTTTGTATGGTACGATCTGCCTGCAATTTTTTTTATTCATTCACGGGATGTGGGCATCGCTGGCTCAGCCAGCATTTATTACCCATCCCTAATTACCCAGAGGGCAGTTGAGAGTCAACCCCACTACTATGGGTCTGGAGTCACATGTTTCCTTCCCTAAAGGACATTAGTAAACCAGGTGGGTTTTTTGTGACAATGGATTCATGGTCAGCATTAGACTCTTAATTCCAGACTTTTTTTCATTGAATTCAAATTCCACCATCTGCCATGGCAGGATTCGAACCCAGGTTCCCAGAACATTATCTGGGTCTCTGGGTTAACAGTCCAGTGATAATACCAATAGTCCATTGCCTTCACCCATTGCACGCAAAACAACATTTTTCACTGTAGCTCAGTACACATGACGACAATAAATCAAACAGTATGAACAACAAACCTACAAATTAGGAGAAGTGTGGGAGTAGACCTGGACTAGATGATCCTAAATCATTATGTCAGCGTGCAATGTTGCAGGATCTAGAATAGCAGAAAGTGAATGCTAACAAGTTTATAACTGTCTCAAAAAGTCTAGAAAGTGTGATGCTCTTTGCCTCAGAAAATAGAATGTTTTTTGGGGGGTGGGAAAGTGTTCCAAAAATGCTATATAAAAAAAATCATAAAAGGGTTAGATAGATGGAAATCTGTTTCCACTTGCACAGCAGTTTGATATCAGATAACAAATAGAACAGTAACTAATATATCAGATAAAATAAATTCCTGAGTAATTTCTCCACCTACAGCGTGGTTAGAGTAGGGTATCATATTTTTGATTTTTCAATGCTTCCTTCCAGAGGTTAAAGTTAGAAAACACTGACATAGAGACAGCGGGAGATGTTTGAAGCTCTCTACTGCAAAATAGCAATTGACACAGGATCCATCAGTAATTGTGCAGAATCATAATATATAGGGAAAAAGGCAGCTATAGACTTTGGATGTATAAAAGATTTGAGGGGAAAAACGGTTTCCTCCTTCTACATTGCTCTAGAGAGGAAGCAGAGGTGATTTACCAGGATGATGCCTGGGCTGAACTAATTCAAATATGAAGAGGCTTGATAAACTTGGATTGTTTTCCTTACAGCAGAGAACGCTAGGGGGGTGGGGGGGGAGAGAGACATCCGATTGAGGTGTACATAGTTGTGAGGGGTTCAGGTAGGGTAGTAAAGGATCAATAACTGAGGGCTTAGATTTAAGACAAGGAGCAGGAGGTTTGGAAGGGTTTTAAAGAAGAAGGTTTTCACCCAGGAGGTGGTGGGTACCTGGAACTGAGTGCGGTGGGAGAAGCAGGAACCATTAGAACACCCAAGATGTAATTAAGATCACCACTTGAAACACTGGAGTTTACAAAGTTAATGTGCCAGGAGCTAGAAATTGGGCCTACAGCAGATAGGTGCTTTATAACCAGCACAGACACAATGGTCCAAGGGTAACAAGGTGTGGAGCTGGATGAACACAGCAGGCCAAGCAGCATCATAGGAGCAGGAAAGCTTGACGTTTCGGGCCTAGACTAGACTAGACTAGACAAGCACAGGGAACGTCAAGGCAGGACTAACCCGGTCCTAATAAGATGTGCATATATCATACACTCTTATCACAGACTCTTATTGTCCTGTATGCAGTCATCAGATGGAACTATAACACTGACTTTATTCCCATTCATGAACAGAAGCTCATTGTAGAAATTCCTCAGAGGAACAGAGGACTGCGAATCTTTGGAATTCTGCTCCCGGGAGCTGTGGCGGCTCAGTTATTAACTACATGCAACACAGAAGCCGATACATTTCTAGGTACCGATGACAGCAAAGATTGCGCAGAAGAATTGTGGTGACCTTGAGATGGATATCAGCCATGATCTGGAATGGTGCAGCAGACTCTAGGGGCTGAATGGCCTCCTGCTGCCCCATGTCTCACACACCTACTTGTATTCTGTAAACAACACAAACCAGAGTTCAAATCTGGAAGATTGATGCATCTGAACAGGGGGATCAATGATTGGGGGAAAAGACCCTGAATCCTCAGTTCAAGCTTCATTTTCTCCAAATACATCAGAAAACATATAAAGTTATTTGTGAATTTGTATCCAACAGGTTTAATTTGTTCCCCACACACCCACCTCTCTCATACAACAAGTTAAATATAGTGATTGCACAAGCACTGACAAACTGAGTAAAATCAGACAGTCAGCTGCGTGTAATAAAAAGATGTTGAAGTGTCAGTTTCACCATTATGTGGTTTCACGCAAAGACAACGAGGTATGCACCAACAAGGTTCACCCAGCATCCCAAATACCACCTCATTTAACCATGATTGAGCTGATAGCTGGATTTGTCCATTTTTCTTTTCCTCCACACGACTCTAAATGCAGCTGGCACACAGTAAGCACCAACTCAACTGCAAATTCCCCACAAGTGTCACTCCAGACAGAATTAGCCTTAAAACCAAATGGGATAAGATATATAGGGCGGGGATGCAAGGGAGGGAGCGAGTGAGCGCGAGCGGGTAAACAGAAAGAGAGACAGACAGACAGACAGAGATATGTATAGAGATGGAGAACGAGGCAGAGAGACAAAGAAAAGGAAGAGGTGTAAGGAGGGAACATAGCATCCAGGGAGGATACCATTGGTGCGTTTATGAAATTTAGCAACACTCCAGAGACCATAGTTAGGCAGTAAAGCGAAGCTGAAATCTGCAAGAATAGTCAGGAGCAGGGTAGGTCACACAGATAGGGAGGCTTGTCAGAATGGAGGTGGTTGTACAGATGGGCAGTAGGATTGCTCGGAGGAAGTTAGACATGGGAGGCTTGAGAGAGCCAATGGGGAGTTAGAGATGGTGGGAGGTTGGGGGGTTTGAGGCTGCACAAGGTTGTAGAGATCAGGAGGGATGTCGGGGCCAAAGGAGGCTAGAAAGATTCTGGACATCTAGGTGACACTAAAATGTGTCAGATGTGATGCACAAATGATGGAACTAAACTATCCTGTTCCTTGGTACTTGCCCAGAAGCTGCAAAATTAATACTCTACTTCTCCCTACTATTGCAGCTGACATAATCAAAAACACATTAATCTACCCTGCATCAAAAATCAGAAAAACACACTTAGTCAAAACCAGACTCATTTAACAGAAAACATAGGATCATCAATATAAATCTGAAAAGAAAAGCCACATTGCTCGAAAGTATCTCTGTCATCTTCATTCAAGACTCTGTCAATTTCTCCATTCATGAGAATTGACTTGAAACTAAAAGGGTTAAATTCTGAGGATTGCTTACATTAACCAGGCTTGCATTTCCTTGAGCACAGAAGATTATAGGGTGTTTCAACAGTGATGTTTATGATGGAGTAGAATGGGTCAGTATTCTCGGGTCTCCGGAGTTTAGAAGAATGGGAAGGTGATCTCATTGAAACATTTGAAATTCTTCGGGCTTTGCAGGGTAAATATGGGGAGTCTACTGACACTACCTGGAGAGTCCAATCCCTGGAGTTATGGCTTCAAGATACGGGGGCAGCAAGTTAGAATAGAAATAAAAAGATATCTTTTCACTTAAGAGTGTGAATCTTTACCCCAGAGGGTTGCCATTAGGCTAGTAACCCAGAGACCCCAGCTAATGTTCCAAAGACATGACAGCTGGTAGAATTTAAATGCAATTAATAAAATCTGGAATTAAAAGCTAGCTTTAGCGATGGTGACCATGACAACTATCACCAATTGTCAGAAAAAGCCATCTAGTTCACCAACATCCTTTAGGGAAGCATATGTGACTCCCGACCAGCAGCAATGTACTTGACTCTGAAATGCCCTCAGAAATGGCTGAGCAAACTATTCCACTGAAAGGCAATTAGGGATAGACAACAAATGCTGAACTTCCCAGTGATAGTCACATTTCATGAAAAGAATAATTTTTTTTTGCGAAGACTCAAACTGCTGAATAAAGACGAAATTTTTGAGCAGGTGAGAGAATCAAAGCATATGGGAATAGGTGGGAAAGTGAGCTGATGCAGGAGATCAGCTGTGATTAAAGTGATTGGTGAAGCTGAGTGGCCCTACTCCTAATTGGTACATTTTATTTTTTTTTAAAAACATCTGTTCTTTCATGAGATGTGTGGGGTGGGGGTCATTGGCCAGTCCCAGTGCTTGTTGCCCATGCTTAACTGCTGTTGAACTGCATGGCTTGCTAAGGTCATTTCACAGGATAATTCAGAATCAACCGCATTGTTACGGATCTAGACATTAACCTGGGCCTCCAGATTACCAGCCCAGTTACATCTGCACTGCGTCCCTTGATAATTTAAGTGAATGCCAAAACAGGTAGGAAGGGCCAAAAATAGTACATTTTTGTTCATTTGGCATTTTAAGGAAATTGGGTGACTTGTGTCCAAAACAGTACCTCACACATGAATGGTCTGACGTTCTGGTTGAGCCAGCACAGCCCTGGGGCCAGAAGCTGTACACTTGTACCCATATTAACCTCCACTGCCCAGGGGACCAATCCAGGAAGTTATCACACTGACTCCCATCCCAGACAATCCTCAATATTTCTCTCATCAGTTTTCTACCCATAATCATTGGGCAATTGCACACCCTAAAAAGGTTCTATGATTCAACTCCAACTCAGGGGCTGGACGAATACACCTCCTCCCACCCACCCTCCTGCAAAAATGCCATCCCCTATTCCCAATTCCTTCACCTCCGCCGCATCTGCTCCCAGGATGAGACATTCCAATCCCGCACATCTCAGATGTCCTCATTCTTCAAGGACCGCAACTTCCCCCCCACAGTGGTCGAGAACGCCCTCGACCGTGTCTCC
>JAHRHZ010000034.1:4662481-4687836 GCA_024137785.1 Ginglymostoma cirratum | reverse complement strand
AACTGCAGCTTAGTGGGTGTCACTGGCATCTCCCGAGTCAGAGTCATACAACACGGAAGCACACCTTTCGGTCCAACTTGTCCGTGCCGACCAGATATCCTATTTTTTTTGAGAAGGTGACCAAGCATGTGGATGAGGGTAGGGCAGTTGACATGGTGTACATGGACTTCAGTAGAGCCTTTGATAAGGTTCCACATGGTAGGCTATTGGAGAAAATGCAGAGGCATGGGATTGAGGGAGATTTGGATTAGAAACTGGCTTTCTGGAAGAAGCCAAAGAGTGGTGGTTGATGGAAAATATTCAGCCTGGAGTCCGGTTACTAGTGGTGTGCCACAAGGATCTGTTTTGGGACCACTGCTGTTTGTCATTTTTATAAATGACTTGGACGCAGACATAGGTGGATGGGTTAGCATGTTTGCAGATGACACTAAAGTCGGTGGAGCGGTGGACAGTGTGGAAGAATGTTGCAGGTTGCAGGGAGACTTGGATAAACTGCAGAATCGGGCTGAAAGGTGGCAAATGGAGTTCAATGCAGATAAATGTGAGGTGATGCACTTTGGGAAGAATAATAGGAAGGCAGAATACTGGGTCAATGGAAAGATTCTTGGTAGTGTGGATGTGCAGAGGGATCTTGGTGTCCAGGTACATCGATCCCTGAAAGTTGCCACCCAGGTTGATAGTGCTGTCAAGAAGGCATACGGTGTGTTAGGTTTCATTGGTAGAGGGATTGAGTTCCAGAGCCGTGATGTCATGCTGCAACTGTACAAAATGCTAGTGCGGCCTCACTTGGAATATTGCGTACAGTTCTGGTCACCCCATTACAGGAAGGATGTGGAAGCATTGGAAAAGGTGCAGAGGAGATTTACCAGGATGTTGCCTGGTCTGGAGCGAAGGTCTTATGAGGAAAGACTGAGGGACTTGGGTCTGTTCTCATTGGAGAGAAGAAGGCTAAGAGGGGATTTAATAGAGACATACAAAATGATCAGAGGATTAGATAGGGTGGACAGTGAGAGTCTTTTTCCTAGGATGATGACATCGGCTAGTACGAGGGGGTATAGCTGCAAATTGAGGGGTGATAGATTTAAGACAGATGTCAGAGGCAGGTTCTTTACTCAGAGTGGTAAGGGCGTGGAATGCCCTGCCTGCCAATGTAGTTAACTCAGCCACATTAGGGGCATTTAAACAGTCCTTGGATAAGCATATGGATGATGATGGGATAGTGTAGGGGGTGGGCTTAGATTAGTTCACAGGTCGGCGCAACATCGAGGGCCGAAGGGCCTGTTCTGCGCTGTATTGTTCTATGTTCTATATAAATCTAGGCCCATATCTTTCTAAACCCTTCCTATTCATGTAACCATCCAGATACCTTTTAAATGTTGTAATCATACCATATTCCACCACTTCCTCTGGCAGCTCATTCCATTCACTCACCACCCTCTGCATGAAAAAGTTGCCCCTCAGGTCCCTTTTAAATCTTTCCCCTCTCATCTTAAACTTATGCTCTCTCGTTTTGGATTCCCCTACCCTGGGGAAAAGACGTTGGCTATTGACCCTATCCATACCCCTTATGATTTTATAAATCTCTATAAGGTCACACTCAACCTCCGAACATCCAGGGAAAATCATGCCCCAGTCTATTCAGCCTCTCCCTGTAGCTCAAACACTCCAATCCCAGCAACGTCCTTGAAAGTTTTTCAGGAAAGATTTATAAGTTTAATAACCTCTTTTCCCTTGGAAGAGCTACCAGAATTGTACAGTATTCCAAAAGTGGCCTCAACAATGTCATAGAGTCATACACAGCACAGAAACAGACCCTCTGGTCCAACCAGTCCATGCTGAACATAATCCCAAACTAATCTAGTCCCACCTGGCTGCTCCTGGCCCATATCCCTCCAAACCTTTCCGACGCATCTACTCATCCAAGTGTCTTTGTTGCAACTGTGCCCGCATCCGCTTGTACAGCCACAACATTTTGTCACAACTCCTACACTCAGTGCAGTGACCAATAAACGCAAGCGGACCAAATGCTTTCTTCACCATCCTGTCTGCCTGTAACACCACTTTCAAGGAATTATTCACCTGCTTAGGAACTAGGTCTCTCTGTTTGGCAACACTCCCCATTAGCTGTAAAAGTCCTGACCCGGTCTCAATTCCACTCCAAAGAAGAAAAATTAGACGCTTCTGTGCGGTGCAGTTCGAGGGAGAGCTGCACGATTAAATGAGAGAGACATTAAACTAAGACTCCGGCCTCCCTGAAAAGGTGCCAAACAATCGTGTTGCACTACTTACAAGAGCAGAAAAATTCTCTCCGGTGTCCTGAGATATAGGAGAATGAGGAATGACCACACACAAGATCCTGAGAGGACTTAATGCTGAGAGGATGCTCCCCTGGAAGTTGTTGGATTTTGGGGGACAAAGTTTTAAAAATAAGGGGGTCATCCATTTCAGATAGATACTAGGAGAATATTTCACTCTCAGAGCATCATGAATGTTCAAAGTTGCTTCCTCAGAGAGAAACGGAGGTAGGATCATTGATTGTTTTTGAAGGAGAGGTGATCAGATTTTACATTAACAAGGGAGTCAATAGTATTGACAACAAGCAAGAATGTGGAATCAAGGCCACCATCAGATCAGCCACAATCTGACTGAATGGCAGAGCAGGCTCGGGAGGCCAAACACCATGAGAAAACTATTTGCTAGAATGCCATAGGATGGGTGGAACACACAGGAAACCCACAAGAACAAAAATGTTGGCGGATGGGTCAGACGGAAAATAAAGGGGATAATGATCAACATCACTTTATGGCTGCAATTGTGCAAACAAGTTTGAGATAAGAAAATGCAAGTCATTGGCTGCGACAGGCATCGAATCAGATGAAGGTAAGGCAGAGACAACTGAAAAATGGGGCAACCCCCATATAACGAGTCACAACTATCCACAGCACGACAGCGCGAGAAAGAGGCAATTCATTGTATGGCAAAAGAGGTGCCGGTGAAAATTTGGGTGTTGCTCACAAACGTTAAAGATCGTACATTGTCAAACCAAATAAGTTCAAAATTTTGGTTAAATGTTTGGAAATGGAATGAACTATACTTGGGTTTTAATTTGAAGTACAAGCTTGAGTTATTCCCAAAGTAAATATAAGCTGTCGTATGGCAGACATCCTACTCCCACTCCAAATTCCTACGAGCGTGTCCACCTACACCCAAAAATAGATTGCCTTGACCCCATCTACTGAGACTTTGACAGGCACGGAATCATAGAGATGTACAGCATGAAAAAAGACCCTTCAGTGTAACTCATCCATTCTGACCAGATATCCTGTATTAATCTAGTCTCATTTGCCAGCATTTGGCCCACATCCATCTAAACCCTTCCTATTCAAATACCCATCCAGATGTCTTTTAAATGTTGTCATTGTACCAGCCTCCATCACCTGCACTGGCAGCTCATTCCATACACGCACCAACCGCTGGATGAAAAAGTTGCCCCTTAGGTCCCTTTTAAATCTTTCCCCTCTCACTTTAAACCTATGCCCTCTAGCTTTGGACTCTGCCACCCTGGGGAAAAGACCTTGGCTACTCACTCTATAAAATCATGAGGGACGTCGATAAACGTCTATAAGGTCAGCCCTCAGCCTCCAACACTCCAGGGAAAATAGCCTCAGTCTATTCAGCCTCTTCCTACAGCTCAACCTCTCCAATCCTTGTAAATCTTTTCTGAACCCTTTCAAGTTTCACAACATCTTTCCTATAGGAGGGAGACCAGAACTGAACACAGTATTCCAAAACTGGCCTAACTAATGTCCCGTACAGCCACAACATGACCTCCCAACTCCTACATTCAATCGCGAACAAACTGGCTGACAAATTTTCCACGTTACAACAGTTAACTATACATCAATAGTTCTGAAGAGTCATACTGGAGTTAAAACTAACTCTTGATTCTCTCTCTGAAGATCTTGCCAGACCTACAGAGTTTCCCCAGCATTCTCTGTTTTTCTTATATTTCTGGCATCCACATTATTTTGCTTTTATCTACATCACTTGTGTGGAGGTATTCAAAGGTGCTAGATCAATGCATGTGCTTTACTGCCTGATTAAGGTTTGAAGTGAGTCAACCATCATCGTGTGCTACATCTCAGAGTATAATCAGTTGTCTGCTAAGGATGTAGCCATCACCCCTCCAACTACACAAAAAGGTATAAAAAGTTTTATTACATCTAGACAATAGTATTTTGCTGCTGGGATCCTGCATTCAACCTTACTCAACCCAGCCTCTCTCACAAAACTAAATACACTGAATCCTAGTACTGGCCTGAAGGAGACCCAGGTCACAAGGAGAGCAAAAAACAAACCGAATCAATTACACAGATCTGCACTGCTAAACAAAAACATTTAAAAATTCTGTACACCAGATGGCATCTGAAAAAAAATGGGCACTTGTTTAAAAAAAACCGAACCTTCTAACAATTCCAATTTTGCAAAACAGTAACATCTTACGATACCTGGGTTAATTTTGACAATAAAAAACACACATAAGGGAGTGGATAACATGAGCACGAAATGAAACAATCAGCTGGCGAAACATTTTCTTAATCCGAAATCCAATGCATTGAGGGATCTGCTCCCTTTTTTTTTAACTATTTCTGTTCTAAGATGTCACTCAGCATTTTGTGGTGAGAGAGAAATGGCGCTGCCTCGGCTAAACATTGAGAGGGGGACAGAGAGAGAAAAAAAAACAGAAAGAACAGAACACAAAAGAGAGAGATGACAGACTCCCACCAGAGCAGCTCAAAACCACAAAAGGAGGAGAAAGCAGGAGAGGACGGGGATGTTCCCCTCAGGCCTGGTCATGTATCCATGGACAAAATGTACCCAAATTAGAGATGGAAATAAGAGCAGGGGAAAAAAAAGTAGTTACAAAATAGCAATGGAAACATCAAGGTGCCGCCTGCAGCCACTTCCTTAAGCTATATCTGAATGGAGATAGAGAAGAAACCAGAGAGTGCGGAAAAAAAAACTTGCTTTAAATGGCAAGGCGGGCCTGGCCTATTTCTGCAGCCACACTCCCTCCCTTCAGCATTTCCCATCTGAAGGAATTTAACTCTTTGTTACCAACTGGGTCCCATTGTTTTTTTTTGCCGGGAGTGAAGGATTGAATTCTTTCCCTTATTCCCTCCCTTGGAGTGGAAAGGGAGGGTGGGGGTTAAAGATACTCTTCCCAACCCTGCAAAAAAAATTGGGAAAATCCGCAGCATTGCAGAAAAAAAAACACATCGCTTGCATTCTCTAACCCCCCTCCTCATTTTTTTTTTAAATGCTCTCACAGTCTTTACATCAAAGCTCTCTTTTTCAGCAGCGTCAATGAGGAGAATAAAATGGACAACCAAGAGGAGGAGAGAGGGGTGGGTTTTCTTTTTTTTACCATTTTGAAGCCAGTTTTGGCGGTGCAGTGCAGTTCCTCCTCCTCCTCCTCCTCCTGCTCCTCTTCTTCCCCGCACTCTGAGGCGAGCACAAGGCGTGCGGGAAAGTTGCGCCGTCCATGCGCAGTCTCTCAGCCCCCTGTCCCCCCAGCTCTCAGTCTCAGCTCTGTCCCTGCACCGGCTCATCCAGCATGTTCACACCAGCTCACACACACACAGGGGCAATACAAAAACATAGACACACATAATGGCACATCCTTGCTCGCTACCAGCTCTGATTGGTGCTTCTCAATCAGATGAGGATTGCTTCGATTTAAAAGCAGCCAATTCTCTCTCTCTCAGAGTCATACAAGTTCTCCCTGGTGTATTGCTGCACCACGCATAGAAAAACAAAATTTAAGAAACTTTTCTTACCCTCCTCTCTTCTATACAGAACAGATCAATTGATCCTACACTATCCTCTGTTGAACTGCACATCCTTCTGATTCTTAGAAAGTTCAAAGTTGATATGATTGCAGAAAA
Source organism: Ginglymostoma cirratum (assembly GCA_024137785.1). Classification (NCBI taxonomy): domain Eukaryota; kingdom Metazoa; phylum Chordata; class Chondrichthyes; order Orectolobiformes; family Ginglymostomatidae; genus Ginglymostoma; species Ginglymostoma cirratum. The sequence goes on along the minus strand of JAHRHZ010000034.1, from coordinate 4,681,888 downwards.
ACGTTCTGCAAATTTAGGATAGAACAGATCAATTTGATCCCAGATTCCTCAATACAACTGCACACTTTTGATTTTTAGAAAGCTCAAAATTGATAACATTGCAGAAAAACAGTTTGCAAATTCAGGATAGAAAAGATCAATTGATCCCGCAGGATCCTCCATACAACTGCACACCCTTTTGATTTTTAGAAACTTCAAAGTTGATATAATTTCAGGCAAAGGTTTTGTAAATTTGGGATAGAACAGGTCAATTGATTCTACAGGATCCTCTCGACAACTGCACACTCTTTTTAGTTTTACTAAGTTCAAAACTGATACAAGTTCAGGGAAAAGTTTTGTAAATTTAGGAATAAATAAATGATGGCCACAGTTCAGATTATAAACTTTCCTGAAAGTAAGAAGATTCAAGTCCAAACTCCAGACAGAATCTAGGCTGACAGTGCCAGTGCAGTGTTGATGGTGTACCACAGTGCCAGAGATACGGTCTTTCAGGTGAGACCTTAAATTGAGGTCCCGTTTGTCCCTCCTGAGTGGGTATAAAAAAATCCCAAAAGACCATGTGGAGAAACTAGTACATTGTTCCCTCAACCCACAGGACTAAAAACAACTTCCCTGGCAATGGTACGTTGTCTTCTGCATGATTTCACTTAGTGCAAATTGCTTGATCGAATTTCCTGCATTAAAATAGAGACCTTTTAAAATTCATTCACAGGATGAGGGCATTGCTGGCTAGGTCAGCATTTATTGCCCATCCCTAACTGTCCAGAGGACACTTAAGAGTCAACTCCTCATTACTGTGGGTCTGGAGTTACATGTAGGCCAGACCAGGTAAGGATGGCAGTTTCCTTCACTAAAAGGACATTAGTGAACTAGATGGGTTTTTCCAGATTAATGGACCAGTGATAATACCAGCAGGCTATCATCTTCCCCAATTACCATGTTTCAAAAATAATTTATCGGCTGTCAAATGCTTTAGGCAAATAAAAACCAAAAGAACTGCGGATGCTGTAAATCAGGAACACAAACAAAGTTGCTGGAAAAGCTCAGCAGGTCTGGCAGCATCTGTGAAGGAGAAAACAGAGTTAACGTTTCGGGTCTGGTGGCCCTTCCTCAGAACTGAGAGGGTGTCCCAAGTAGGCTCTTGGATAGGCACATGAATGATAGAGGAAAGATGTGGAAGCTTTAGATAAGGTGCAAACGAGATTTACCAGGATGCTGCCTGGACTGGAGGGCAGGTCTTATGAGGAAAGATTGGGGGAGCTAGGGCTTTTTTCATTGGAGCGAAGAAGGATGAGAGGTGACTTGATAGAGGTGTGCAAGATGATGAGAGGCATAGATAGAGTGGATAGTCAGAGACTTTTTCCCAAGGCAGAAATGACTATTACGAGGGGCATAATTTTAAGCTGATTGGAGGAAGACATAAGGGGAGATGTCAGAGGTAGGTTCTTCACACAGAGAGTGGTGGGGGTGTGGAATGCGCTGCCGGCCGTGGTAGTGGAGTCAGATACTTTAGAGACTTTTAGGCGACTCTTGGATAGGCACATGGAGGATAGTAAAATGTAGGGTATGCAGGTTAGATTGATCTTAGTAGGCTAATAGGTCGGCACAACATTGTGGGCTGAATGGCCAGTACTGTGCTGTGCTGTTCTATGTTCAGTACTATACACAAGCATTGGTTTAAATAATATGCATCAGTCTTTACAGTAAGATTTGAACCCACAACTTTCTGACTCAGAGGTGAGAGTGCTACCACAGAGCCACAGACAACAATTAGAATACAAAAGGGAAATCGTGCAAACATGTTGCAATTTATTATTCTGCTAGTTATCAGGTTTCTTTTTTAAGGTTGCAAACTTCATTTTATATTCAGTAAACATTTGGCCAGTTAATTCCATTATTCTACATTCTATAACTGATACTGAAGGTTAAATTGCTGGAAAGGTCTGCTAAGAGTCTGTCTCAGGTGTCATCTGTCCCATGAGAACGTTTCTGTGCATTGCAAATAGATCTCTCGATTTCATCTTTTTTTGTAAAAAGTGTGAAAAACAAATTGCAATAGCCCACATGTGGCAGACAGGAGTGCCTGCAATTTAAGGTATTTGTAATACATTGCAATTTTGATCAGGAGCAGACTTACACTCCAAGGCATTTTTCCATGCAAAACCGCAGAAGGATTGAGATCATATATACACAGAGATATGTGAAAACACTTTTATTTCAGTGGGAGGTCGTAGTGTAGTGTTAATGTCACTGGACTAGTAATCCAGAAACCTGGGCTAATGTTTAAGATCCATGGGTTCAATTCCCACCATGAGAAGCATTGAAACTTGAATTTAACACAAGTCTGGATTAAAAAGTGCTCGCAAAATGGTGACCATATCACCTCTATTAATTGTTGTTAAAACACATCTGGTTCATTATCTGTCATCCTTTCTTGGTCTGACCTACATGTGACTCCATACTGGCAATATGCTTGACTCTTAACCGCTTATTCTAAACAATTAGAATCAGGCATTAAATGTTAGCCTAGCCAGTGACACCCTCAACAAAAAAGTTAATGTTTCCCCCTCAATAAACAATACAAAAGCATACATGGTAACTGTCCTCCAGCTAAGACTACTGGTGCTTAGCAGAGATTAAATTGGGTTCCTCTACCTCCAGGGTTTATACCCCAGTTCGACTTTGGAAGACAAAGGATAAACTGGTTGAACAGAAGAGAATTCTTTATTTTAAAGTTTATGTGGAAAGTGGGACATGACCTTTACTAAAGATTAGACAAATCTGTGCATCATGAAAGCTCTGCTTTCTGCTTTGCAGTTAGGTTTGTGGTTAACATTTAAAAAGCAGCCAGATGATGTGGGCGTATCTAACATTTACAGAAACATTCTATGAGATAAAGTTTACATCTGACATCCACTAAGTAAATTCCATGCTTAAATCTCAATAAAACATGTACACACATACTCCCAGAGACAGACAGACACACACACACACACACACACACACACACACACACACACACAAATAGCCACCCTCCTGTGGTCTCCCTGAACCCTTCTTTTGAAATCAAAAGGCACTTATTTAAACCCAAGTTTGGTATTGTTTAACTATCACTACTTCAACCTGATATACTGTAAACCTCAGAAGTTTAATAACTGCTCATGGATTGAAAGAATCAGTAATAACTCCATCTAGAAATAAACTGTTAAGGGTCAAGGATAAATTGTTATAAGGAATTGAAAGCTATAAGGCATGTCTGGGAAAAGAAGGAGTTGAAGCAAAATAAACAAACTGTTTTAATATCTGCTTGATAAATGGCTGCCTTATGTCACATGGACAAATGACTGTCCTGCAGAAGAACTTAAGGAGTTAATCACAGGAAAGCTGTGTGTTCAAACTGACAGTCAATACCAAATGTGGGAAGGCGAATGGCCTAGAGGTATTAACACTGGACTGTTAATCCAGATAACATTCTGGGGACCCAAGTTCAAATCTCACCACGGCAGATGGTGGATTCAACAAACATCTAGAGTTCAATAAATATCTGGAATTAAGAACCTAATGATGACAGTGAATCCATTGCTGATTTTTGGGGGGGGGGAAACCCATCTGGTTCACTAATGGAAGGAAACTGCCATCCTTACCTGGTCTGGCCTACGTGTGACTCCAGACTCTGAACTGCCTGATGGGCAATAAGTGCTGCCTAGCCAGTGATGCCCTCATCTCGTGAATGAATAAAGGAAAAATAAACCATGATAAGGAGTAGAAAAGCTACTCCTGATAAGAAAGCAAGCTACAAACTTGATAGCTCCAACATAATTGTCAATACTTTGGATGGAAGGCTATCAATAATGTCATACCATAAACTTGAAGGACAGAAAATTGTATAAGAATTCAACTCCACGACTCTTTAGCAGCAGAACTCCAGAGAACAACACTGCACAAGGATCAAACCTTGGACACATCCAGAGTCAGACACTGTTGGTTGGAGTCATAGCTAAATTCCACCATTAATCAGGTAATAGCCAAGTTGAGGTGTGTGGCTTAACCTCCTTACTTGAGGGGTCTTATTTAGTTGTGACATGCAATAAAGTTTAAGTAATTGTTTCAGAACTTGATTGCAGGATCTCTTAATAAGTAGCCGAATTAAAAAGGTAGCTTGTGTTGATTTACCTACAACAAACAGAAATGGAGGGGGTTAGGTGCCTTAAATCATTTAATTAAAGCCTAGGTTCCCATATCCCAAAGTCTGCAATATATCCCCGACATTTTGGAGAGATAGATGAATGTACATGCAATCTCCTCAGTTAATCTGGTTTTGCCAGGATCCTTACCTCCACATTGGGATCCTTCACCATTTCATTAAAAAATAAAACTAAGCACAGCAAAAGGCCTTCATGACCAATGTGGAAAAGAAAATCCAGGTTCATCTCATGAGTCAAAGCTGGCCATGTTCCCCCTACCTCAATATCCATTCCTTCCCTTGCTTCTCCTACAGACACTTGCTGGATTAGATTCCATAAGTACTGGCAGCTATGGTTGTACTTCATATGACAATCTAGAGAGAGTCAGCTTACTTGAGCTCATGTGAATAAAGATCAGACATCACATCCCAAGTCTGAACCTATCACTGAGCATTTAAATCATTTTCCAGGAAGACTGCAAGAAATTACACAGAGTTGTGATCACAGCCCAGTCCATCACGCAAACCAGCCTTCCATCCACTGAATAAGAACTGAAAGAACGGCCACTGCTGTAAATCAGAAACAAACAGAAATTGCTGAAAAAGGTCAGCAGGTCTTGCAGCATCTGCTGTTCTGAAGAAGGGTCACTTGACCTGAAACTCTGATTTCCCTCCACGGATGCTGCCAGACCTGCTGAGCTTTTCCAGCAATTTCTATTTTTGCTTGCATCTATTGACTCCATCTACACTTCCGAGTGCCTCGGCAAAGCAGCCAACATAATCAAAGACCCCTCCCACCCTGGTTACACTCTCTTCCATCGGGCAAAAAATACAGAAGTTTGAAAACACATACCAACAGGTTCAAAAACAGCTGCTTCCCTGCTGTTGAACAGACCTCTCATATATTAGAGCCGATCCTTCTCTGCACCTTCCCTGTAGCCGTAACATGATACTCAGCATTCTGTTCTATTGCCCTGATGTACTTATGTAAGGTAAGAGTTGTCTGCAGAACACACAAAACAATATTTTTCACGGTATCCCAATACACGTGACAAAAATAAATCAAATTAAAGTGGTCACGAAAGGATCAGGAGGCTGGGATTGTTATCCCTAAAACAGAGGAGATTAGAAGAAAATTTAATACAGATGCTCAAAAGAGAAGACTATTCATGACTGAAAAACCATCAGAACATTAGACAGGGGAGCTGAAGTAGGCCATTTAGACCATCAAGTCCTCAGAGGGGCAGTATGGACTCAGTGGGCTGAATGGCCTGTTTCCCCACTGTAGATTCGATGATTTCCAGTTTAGTTTTACTTCAAGAGAGAGCGTCAAAAACTGTTCACAGTACTCCAGCTGTGCTCTGATGAGTGCCTTGTATAGTTGTTGCAAAACTTCATTACTTTTATACTCCATTCTCTTTGGAATAAAGGCCAACATTCCAGGTGTCTTCCCTATACCTGCTGAACTTGGTTCCTAGATTTTTTGGTGATTCATGGATGAGGACTTCCAAATCGTTTTATGCTGTGGCTTTCTGCAGACGTTTCCTCATTTAAATAATACTTAACACAGAAGGAAGTAACTAGCACTGTCTCCTTGAAAGACAAAGCTATATGTTTTGATGTTTTAATGAAAATGTAGGATTTATGTTCCTAGCTGATCTATTTTGTGTGTGTTTTGTTCTTTATCTGGGATGCCTGCTCATATTTCTCTTGATTTTAATTTTATTTATTGTTGTCATGTGTACCTAGGTACAGTGAATAGTTTTGTTTTGCGTGCACAACAGGCAGATCGTATCATACAAACTACATAAGGGTAACAGAACAGAGCAAGGAATACAATGTTACAGCTGCAGAGAAGGTGCAGAAAGAGAAGGGTCAGCATTAAACCCTAGTTCTCTCCTTGCTGTCTTCTCCTAGTGTGGGTTCGGGAGCAGATCCAGCAGCTGACCACTCTTGACAATTACCAAGTGAAAGCCAAAGATCAAGAACACGTTGTTAGTAACATACTGGAGCTCACTTTGAATCTAACCTGCGCTGACGTGACAATGAAGTTGGGTGCTAAATGTCAATTATACATTTCTCCAGCACTATCCAAAACCTGGAGAACAACATTTGAAACAATACTAAAACTTTGAAAGATAATTTTCAGTTTTATTCTGGCTTATCACTGAGTGAGAGAGAAATTCCCCATTTTGGACATCCTGACATCCAAGATGTCTAAGTTATATCCCAAATAAAGCCCTCTCGAGGTTATTCTACCTTGGCATCCTCCAAACCTCAGAGATGGCCTCTTATTGTGACAGAGTGTCATTTTGTCAAACACTTGAGCAAGATGTGAAGTAAGCAGCTTCATGCAGTGGCTGTGGACCTATTAATAGCACTCTCACCTCCAAATTACAAATGATTATATTGAGTTCCGAGGATGGGTCACTGGAAAGTTAACTCTGATTTCTCTCCACAGCTGCTGCCAGACCTGCTGAGCATTTCCAGCAATTTCTCTTTTCATTTCTGATTTTCAGCATCTGCAGTTCTTTCGGTTTTTATTTAGAAATAATTGGAAACAATTAGTTTAGAAATGATTAGAAATAAAGGAGACCTGAGCACATAAATCAAGTCTCTCAGACGAAGCCTCGTTCAGATCAGATATCAATCCATGGTCCCAAAGACGTTAAACTATCTAATGAAATAGAAACAAAATGCTGGAGAAATTCAGCAGGACTGCAGACAGAGAAGCAGAGTTAACGTTGGGTCCAGGATGACTCTTCTTCAGAACAGAAAGGAGCTGGAAGGTTGTGTTTCTTTAATGCTTCAGATGGAGCGGGAGGAGGAGCAAGTGGGAGAGATAAGGAGGGTTCCTGGGGCAAAAGATAAAAAGGAAGTGATAATGGTGGCAAAGGAGTGATTCAGATATAAAATAGGTGTGAATGATTGTGTGAAAGGGATAAAACAGGTCCCCTTTGCTGACAGTAAAGCCAACAAAGCACAAAACATAAAATAGCTGGAAAAGGTTGGGAATGGGAGAATAATGGAGGACGGAGATCTGAAGTCGTGGGATTTAATGTTGAGTCCAAGAAGCTATAAAGTGCCAAAGCAGAAAATGAGGTATTGTTCCTCCAGCTAGTGTTAAGCTTCAATGGAACACTGGAGCAGGCCCAGAACGGAAATATTAGCATGAGAACAAGGTGGTTTATTGAAATCTCATGGCACCACTTTGAAGAATAGCAGGAGAGATCTCCTTTGATCAGACCAATATGAAACCGATCATAATAAAGGCGAGAGTTGTGAGATCTGAAATAAAGGCAAAATGCTGGAAACCTGCAGCACGAGTGGAACGAGAAGAACGAAGAGTGTCACTCTTCAAACCTGTCACGAATCTCTTCTGGAGAAGCTTCATGTGCACCTTGAAAAGTTAATTCTATTTGTTTTGATATTCTTTCATGCAATGTGTGGCCTTTCAAGAAATAGGGGTCACTGTTTAAAACTAAAGGGGTTGCCATTTCAAACAGAGTTGAGAAATTTCTTCACTCTTGAAGGGATGAAAGTTTTTGGAACTCTCTTTCTGAGAAGGTGGTGGGACAGGCAGAGCTAGGTAGAGGGTTTAGGCCCGAAACGTCAAGTTTTCCTGCTCCTATGATGCTGCTTGACCTGCTGTGTTCATCCAGCCCCATGCTTGTTATCTCGGATTCTCCAGCATCTGCAGTACCTTTTATCTCAGAGCTAGGTAGATTCTTGTTAAGGTGGGGTGCGGAGTGAAAGGTTAATTAAAAGCAAAACACTGCAGATGCCAGAAATCTGAAACAAAACTGGAAATGCTGCAGATCTGGCAGCATCCGTGGAGAGAAAGAAACAGTTACTGTTTCGAGTCCAGTATGGGTCTTCTTCAGAGCCGATCGGGGATCAGCAGGAATGTGAATTTGAGGTTACAAATCAGATCAGATCAGATCAGAGCCTATTGCAGCCTTTTTCAGTTTTAGCTTTAAATTACCAAATGACACTCAACACATGCGTAGCAAAGCCTCTCATCAAGCTGTCAACAGTCAGGTGGAGATAACAAGGTGTGGAGCTGGATGAACACAGCAGGCCAAGCAGCATCAGAGGAGCAGGAAAGCTTGACGTTTCAGGCCTAGACCCTTTTCTGATTGTCATAGATGGTCACTTCAGAATTAATATCTGCTTTTTTCATCTGCAAGCCAGCCTCTTCTACCCCTCCCCCACACTGAAGCACCACATACAGTATCATCATGCTGTCCCTCTCTTCCCTCCCCACACTGGAATAGCCAAACTCCCTGCTTCTGTCTCCAAAAGGCTCACTTTTTAATAGCACCCTACTCAACCTCAAGATGTTCCAAAGCAGTCATACGTAGACAGTTACCTACAGTCATCGTACAAGAGAAACAGCTGCCAATTTATGCAAAGCAAGGTCCTGCAAATGTCAGTTGGTGCCTCAGATACACACCCAGTCAACCTACCTTTAACAAATTCACTCACATGTGGAAAAGTACGGACTTTTTGGGGTAGTCAGCATGGCTTTGTGCACAGAGGTATTTGGCTCACAAATTCGATTGAGTTTTGAGGAAAAGAAGATGATGATTGTTGAGGATATCGCAGTGGATGTTGTCTATATGGACTTCACTAAGCATTTGACATGGTCCCTCATGGTAGTCACATGGGATCCATGGTGAGTTGGCAAACTGGTTACAAAATTGGCTTGGTCATTGAAGACAGAGGGTAGTTGTATAGTGATTTTTTTTATGACTGGAGGTCAGCGGTATTCTGCAAGGATCAGTGCTGAGACCTCTGTTGTTTGTAATTTACATAAATGATTTGAATGAAAACGTGGTCTGATTACTAAGTATGTCAATGACACGAAAATTGGTGGTTGTGGATAGAGAGGAAGGTTATCAAAGGATACAGCAGGGTACAGATCAATTGGAAAGCGAGGTGTAGAAATGGCAGAAGGAATTTAATCTGGACAAGTGTGAGGTGATGCATTTTGGGAGGTCAACTGCAGGAGGAAAGCATACAGTTTTACCCTTAGGAGCACTGACATACAGCGGGATCTTGGGATGCAAGTACACAGCTCCCTGAAAGTGGCAACACAAGTGGATAAGGTGGTAAAGAAGGCATACAGCATACTTGCCTCCATCAGTCGGGGCATTCAGCATAAAAGTTGGCAAGTCATGTTGCAGTTCTTCAAGACTCTAGTTAGGCCACGTCTGGGCGTGTTGTATTCATTTCTGGTCCTGACACTAGGAAGGATGTGAAGGTTTTGGGAGAGGGTGCAAAAGATGTTTACCAGGACGTTGCTGGATTGGAGTGCATTATCTATAATGAGAGGTTGAAAATGTAGGGGATGATGGATTCTCAGGGGAATGCAGCACGGACAGCCAGGTTTCTGGCACCGAGACTGGCTGTAAGGTAATGAGGAGTACGTCAGGTTCCAAGCGGTCAACTGTGAAAGGGGACTCTCCAGTCAGCAGCACAGACAGACGTTCCTGCGGCTGACAACAAGAAATCAGAATGGTGTCACCTCCCTGGTGCCAGGATCAAGGACATCTCAGAGAGGGTGCAGAATATTCTCAAAAGGAGAGAGGGACCAGCAGGACGTCATTGTACACAGTGGTACTAATGACATAGGAAAAGGATGAGATTCTGAGGAGATAATATAGGACGTTAGGCAGGAATTTAAAAAGGAGCTCCTCAAGGGTAGTAATATCTGGATTACTCCCAGTGCCACGAGCTGGTGAGGGTAGGGATAGGAGGGTAGAGCAGATGAATGTGTGGCCGAGGAGCTGGTGCAAGGGAGAAGCGTTCACCTTTTTGGATCTTTGGAATGGCTTCTGAGGTAGAAGTGGCCTGCGTAAGAAGGACCAATTGCACCTGAATTGGGAGGGGACTAATATACTGGCAGGGAGATTTAGAACATAGAACAGTACAGGCCCTTCGGCCCACCATGTTGTGCTGAACTTTTACCCGAAATCTAAGGTCTATCTAACCTCCACCGCTACCTTACACTATCATCCATATGCCTGTCTAATAGCCACTTACATGCCCCTAACGAGGCCGACTCTACTACCCTCTCCGGCAATGCATTCCACGCCCCTACCACTCTCCGAGTAAAGAACCTACCTCTGATATCTCCCCTATATCTACCTCCACTCACTTTAAAACTATGTCCCCTCGTAAAAGCTACCTCCACCCTAGGAAAAAGTCTCTGGCTGTCTACTCTATCTATACCTCTGATCATTTTGTACACCTCTATCAAGTCACCTCTCATCCTTCATTGTTCTAAACAGAAAAGCCCTAGCTCTCTCAAGCTTTCCTTGTAAGACCTTCCCTCCATTCCAGGCATCATCCTGGTAAATCTCCTCTGCACCTTTTCCAACGCTTCCACATCTTTCCTGTAATGAGCCAACCAGAACTCGACACAATACTCCAGGTGTGGCCGAACCAGGCTTTTGTATAGCTGGAACATAACTTCACGGCTTTTGAACTCAATCCCTCTATTAATGAAAGCTAACACACCATACACCTTAACAACTCTATCCACCTGGGTGGCAGCTTTCAGGGAACTGTGGACATGAACCCCAAGATCCCTCTGCTCCTCCACACTGCCAAGAATCTTTCCGTTAACCCTGTGTTCTGCTTTCAAGTTTGTCCTTCCAAAATGAATCACCTCATACTTTTCAGGGTTAAACTCCACTTGCTAGAGCTGCCGATGAGAATTTAAACTAGTAAAGGTGGGGGAACCCCAGGGAGACAGCAGTCTGAGACTGATACAGTTGGGAAAAGGAGCAAGTCAAACAAACAATCAAGGCAGGCTGGAAAAAAGCAGAGAACAAGGTAGGGCAGATAAATTAAACTGCATTTATTTCAATGCAAGAGGCCTAACAGGTAAGGCAGGTAAAGTCAGGGCATGGCCGAGAACATGTGACTTGGACATCACAGCGATTACAGAAACATGGCTCAGGGATGGACAGGACTGGCAGCTTAATGTTTCAGGGTATAGATGCCATCGGAGGGATCGAAAGTGGGGAAAGAGAGGAGGGGAAGTGGCGTTTTTGATTAGGGATAATACTACAGCTGTACTGAAGGAGGATATTCCTGGGAATACAACCAAGGAAGTTATTTGGATGGAACTGAGAAATAATCACCTTATTGGGATTGTACTATAGACGCCTCAATAGTCAGCAGGAAATTGAGAAACAAATTTGTAAGGAGGTTATCTGTAAGAATAATGCTTATGGTAGGGGATTTTAATTTTTCAAACATAGACTGGGACTGCCATAGTGTTAAGGGCTTGGATGGAGAGGAATTTGTTAAATGTGTACAAGAAAATTTTCTGATTCAGTGTGTGAATGTACCTACTAGAACAGATGCAAAATTTGACCTACTCTTGGGAAATAAGGCACAGTGACTGAGGTATCAATGAGGTGTACTTTGGGGGCAGCGACCATAATTCTACTGGTTTTAAAATAGTGTTGGAAAAGGATAGAATGGATCTAGTGTTCAGGGATGTGTAGATTAGGTGGGTTATGGGGAGATGGGTCTGGGTGGGATGCTCCGAGGGTCAGTGTGGACTTGTTGGACAGAAGCCCGTTTCCACACTGCAGGGATTCTATGATCTATGATCTATGATCTATGATCTAAAAGTAAAAGTTCTATGTTGGAGGAAGGCCAATTTTGACGATATTAGGCAAGAACTTTCAAAAGTGGATTGGAGCCAGATGTTTGCAGGTAAAGGGACAAGGCTGGAAAATGGGAAGCCTTCAAAAATGAGGTAACAAAACTCCAGAGACAGTATTTTTCCTGTTAGGATGAAGGGGAAGGCTGGTAGGAGTAGGGATTGACGAGAGAAATTGAGGCTTTGATCAAGAAAAAGAAGGAAGCATAATCAGGTATAGACAGCAGGGATCGACTGAATTCTTAGAAGAGTATAAAGGCAGTAGGAGTATGCCTAAGAGGGAAATCAGGAGGGCAAAAAGGGGACATGAGATAGGTTTGGCAGATAGGGTTAAGGAGAATCCAAAGGGATTTTATGAATGCATTCAGGACAAAAGGGTAACTAGGGAGAGAATAGGGAACCTTAAAGATCAGCAAGGCCACCTATGTGTGGAACTGCAGGAAATGGGGGAGACACAGTGTTTACTATGGAGAAGGACATAGAAGATAGAGAATGTGAGGAAATAAATAGCGACATCTTGAAAAGTTTCCATGTTACTGAGGTGGTGGCGCTGGACTTCTTAAAACACAAAGGTAAATAAATCCCCGGGACCTGATCAGGTGTACCCTAGAACTCTGTGGGAAGCTGGAGAAGCGGGAAGCTGGGGTCCTTGCGGAGATATCTGTATCACCAACAGTCACAGGTGAGGTGCAAGATGACTGGAGGTTGGCTAATGTGGTGTCACTATTTGAGAAAGGTGGCGAGGAAAAACCAGGGAACTATAGACCAGTGAGCCTGACATTGGTGGTGGACAAGTTGTTGGAGGGAATCCTGAGGGGTAGGATTTGCATGTATTTGGAAAGGCAAGGACCGATTAGGGATAGTCAACATGGCTTTGTGCTTGGGAAATCATGTCTCACTAACTTGATTGAGGTTTTGAAGTAGTGACAAAGATGATGGCTGAGCGGTGAACGTGATCTATACAGACTTCAGTAAGGGGTTCGACAAGGTTCCTCATGGTAGCCTGGTTAGTAAGGTTATATCACACGGAATACAGGGAGAACATCTGGACGTAGAACTGGCTCGAAGGTAGGAGACGGAGGGTGGTGGTGGATGGTTGCTTTTCAGACAGGAGGCCTGTGACCAGTGGTGTGCCATAAGGGTTGGCGCTGAGTTCACTGCTTTTCATCATTTATAGAGGTGTGGTTAGTAAGTTTGCAGATGACACCAAAATTGGAGGTGGAGTAGACAGCGAAGATAGTTACCTCAGAGTACAACGAGATCTTGATCAGATGGGCCAATGGGCCGAGGAATGGAAGATGGAGTTTAGTTTAGACAAATGTGAGATGCTGCATTTTGGAAAGGCAAATCAGGACAAGACTTGTACACTTAATGGTAAGGACCTGGGGAATGTTGCTGAACAAAGAGACCTTGGAGTGCAGGTTCATAATTTCTTGAAAGTGGAGTCACAGGTAAACAGGGTAGTGAAGAAGGCATTTGGCATGCTTGCCTTTATTGGTCAGTGCATTGAGTGTAGGAGAAGGGGGTCATATTGTTGCTGTACAGGACATTGTTTAGACCACTTTTGGAATACTTTGTGCAATTCTGGTCTCCCTGCTAATAGGAAGGATGGTGTGAAATTTGAAAAGAGTTCAGAAAAGACTTACATGGATGTTGCAAGGGTTGGAGGATTTGAGCTATCGGGAGAGGTTGAATAGGCTGGGGCTATTTTCCCCGCAGCGTCGGAGGCTGAGGAGGCTCTATAAACCTTATGGAGGTTTATAAAATTATCAGGGGACATAGATAGGGTAAATAGACAAGGTCTTTTCCCCAGGGTAGCAGAGTCCAAAATTCGAGGGCTTAGGCTTAAGGTGAGAGGGGAAAGATTTAAAAAGGGGCCTGAGGGGCAACTTTTTCAAACAGAGGGTGGAGCAAGTATGGAATGAGCTGCCAGAGGAAGTGGTGGAGGCTGGCATTATTACAATATTTAAGAGGCATCTGGATGGGGATATGAACAAAGAAGGGTTTAGAGGGATATGGGCCAAATGCTGGCAAATGGGACTACATTAATTTAGGATAAGGGTTTAGGCCCGAAACGTCAAGTTTTCCTGCTCCTATGATGCTGCTTGACCTGCTGTGTTCATCCAGCTCCATGCTTGTTATCTCGGATTCTCCAGCATCTGCAGTACCTTTTATCTCTGATTAATTTAGGATATCTGGATGACAATGGGCAGGTTGGACCGAAGGGTCTTTCTCTATGCTGTATATCTCTATGACTCTATAAACTTGGATTGTTTTCACTAGAGTGTCAGAGGCTGAGGAGCAACCTGATAGAAGTATATAAAATGGTGAAAGTCTCGGACAGGTTGGATAGTCAGAGTCTTTTTCCCCAGAGTAGGAACGTCAAATACTAGGGGGCATAGGTTTAAGGTGAGAGGGAGACAATTTAAAGGAGATGTGCATGGGAAATTTTTATTTACTGAGAGGGTTGTAGGTACTGGAACCCACTTCCGGGGGAGGTGGTAGAAGCACATACAATAGCAACATTTAAGAGGCACTTAGACAGACATGAACAGGCAAGTAATAGAGGGATATGGGCCACGTGCACGCAGATGGCAATAATTTACAGTGACATCATGGTCAATATAGACATGATGGGCCTATGCTGTACTGTTCTATGTTCTAAAGTTGAAAGAGGATAAAGTCATGTGAGTAGGACATAGTCCAGAACCAAGTGTGGGGTTCAGGCAAGTTCAATTGAGGTAACAAACTCATTCCCTTTTGAATTATCAGAAAAAGGAAGAATGCGCAAACTGGTGAGGAAATGGCACCAAGTAAACTGCTCAATCAGAGAGCTAGCACAGACACAATGGGCTGAATGGTCACCTTTTGCACTGCACTAATATTAAGATTTAATGGGGTAATACCACCCTCTGCAGACTTGCTGGTTGGTTACAAGCCCAAAAATTCCATTAAAAAATAAACAAAAAGGAGTGTGAGTAGATCATTTGGCCCTTCGAGCCTGTTGCATTGTTCAATGTGATCATGGCTGATCATCCAACTCAATACCCTCTTCCTGCCTTCTCCCCATAGCCTTCGATCCTTACAGAAACTATGGAAAATTACAGCAAGTAATTCCCAAAGAAAACTGGACTGCAAGAAAAAAGGTAAAAATATTCTAGAGTTAAATTGTGTAAAATCTCAAAATAACTGTGGGGTTTTCACAAGAAAACTCCCACCAGATCAGGAAGCAGTGCAACTCCGTTTGATTCCACTTTCCACGTCCAACAGCAACTTATACATACATAACACCTCTAACAATGATCTATCTCCGGGCCCTTGACAGCGATGTTAAAATGACAACAAGGAGACATTAGATAGGCGTATCAAGACCCTGGTCAAAGAGGTAGGTTTTAACAAGTATTTTAAAAGGAGGAAATCGTGGCAGAGAAATGCAGAGAGGAGATTCCAGAGCTGCGGGTCAAGGCAACTTAGGGCATGGCCAAAAACTACAACTGGCAATGTGAAGGAAGCCAGAAGTTGCCCCCAATTGTTAGTTTGACTTCATTGCTCCTAGATTTCAGAGAATAGCATTTAGGTTTCCTGCGTACGTGAATTGCAAATTTTGGTTCTGAGCAAGTAGTACAGATTCCTTCCATAGAAAGGGAAAATAAGATAGTACACACAATATCATTGTCACAATCTGGATTGATATATGAGCCAAATGCTGGCAAATGGGACCAGATCAGTTTAGGTTTAATGGTCAACGCAGATGAGTTGGAATGAAGAGTCTGTTCCCGTGCTGCATAACTCTATGACTCGAGAGTAACACAGATGATCTTGGAGAGTTGGAGGAGATAACAGAAAATGGAGATTACTGGGGGAGGGGGGGGAGGTGGTGTGAATGAAATTACACACAGAGACAGAGACAGAGCTAAATTCATAGGAACAGAAAAGATGCCTTCACAAAGAAAACAACCACGTCAGCAGTTTCACAACAAATTGAGAAAGGGGCAATCTCTGTACAACAGAAAAACAATTGAAAGGAAAAGGCAAAATTAAACCCAAGACAGTATCCTTTCCCAAACAGTCACAAGAGGGACCATTGCCAAACAATCAGCACCAGCATGATGAAACCAGACAGACTAACTTGTACTTACTAACGCTTCACTGCAGCATCAAACCCTCTCGGGAACAATCAGCAGCTTTTAGACTCTAGTGACTGTTCAGTTGGCAAACGCATAATCAAAAGATGCAAGGGGTACAGACATGCATGATTCAGAGGCCATTCTGTCCATCATGCTCCCGCTGGCTCTCTGATAAAAGTCACTCAAATAACCCCGCTCCTGCTCTTGCCCCTGCAAAGAAAAGGTTTATAAACTGCCCAGCACCAAGAACAAGTGAATAAAAGACTATTCAGATAATGGGGACAAACTGATACCCTGTCAGTCCAGAACCCAGCCCAGACCTCCATTAGGTTGGAATCCATCCTTGATACCAGATTCAGGAAAATGGTACTGTACAGAAGGCGGCTATTTGGCCCTCTATTCCCCTGCTGGCTCTCTCTAAGAGTAGTCCAACTAGCCTCGCTGCAACCATCAAACTCTCATTTTAAGCATCCACAGGAGAAGGTTCATGTGTGTGAACGCATGTCCGTGCATGCGTACACACCCTCAAAACTTATAACCATTCAGCACCTCCATCACCTAGTTTCGAATGAGTTAAAAGCCCATTCTTCGAGACACTGAAGCTGCTTAACTTGAGCTCCAGCAAAGGCAATATTGTCTTAAAAGGGAGAAATGGGTTTGAAAAATATTTATGCCATCAAAGCCTAGTTAATAGTTAACATGATCTTCTTTGACTAAGACCGTTTACCAGTCACCCAGAAACAGAACATAGTCTCCAGTGAAAAATTGAGAGATCAAAACAATACTAAATTACACAATTAACACAGACAGAAATCTCATTTGGGGTACATCAACAATTAAAATACTAGATTAGCACTGAGACAGAAAATACATTATCTTAAAAACATTCTGATGGTGCCATCAATGGTGTAACATTGATAGCATTGTGCTGAATCACAAATGTCGTTCTTGTGTTAAAGATATAACGACACATTTATAAAAATATTGCTGCTCCCCTCTCCACTTTCACAGTCATTCAAAAACAATTCATTCCAAACAAACTTCATTCTAAAACTACAGAGCATTCCCTCATTATTAGGAGGCTGCGTCTACTCTCTACGTTTAAAAATCAGTCACATAAAATCCTCCATTATATAAGAAATCAAGGCTCTCACAGCGAGATGCTGCTGACAGGATCTACAGTCAGGACTTTACCTTTTTTTGATTTACTGATTCATGGGTGAGGGCATCGCTGACCAGGCCAGCATTTATTGCCCATCGGGCAGTTAGAGTCAACCACATGATTGTGGGTCTGGAGTCTCATGTACATCAGACCAGGCATGAACAGCCGTTTCCTTCCCTAAAGAACATCAGTGAACCAGAACACAAATTGCTGGAAAAGCTCAGCAGGTCTGGCAGCATCAATGAAGAGAAATCAGAGTTAACGTTTCAGGCTTGGTGACTTTTCCTCAGAATGCAATTTTTCCAAAAATTAATTCATGGTCATTAGTAGACTCTTAATTTTTTTTTTTAAAAAATTGATTTCAAATTCCATAGTCTGCTGTGGCAGGATTTGAACCCTAGTCCCCAGGACATGAGCGGAGTTTCTGAATTAATAGTCGAGTGGTAATACCATAAGGCCATTGCCTACAAGCTACAAGAGAGGCTGGTCTTCTTTGGAGGAAAGGAGACTGAGGAGAGATTTGAGCGAGGCGTACAGATTAGAAATGATGTAAACAAGGT
Source organism: Ginglymostoma cirratum (assembly GCA_024137785.1). Taxonomy (NCBI): domain Eukaryota; kingdom Metazoa; phylum Chordata; class Chondrichthyes; order Orectolobiformes; family Ginglymostomatidae; genus Ginglymostoma; species Ginglymostoma cirratum. The sequence goes on along the minus strand of JAHRHZ010000034.1, from coordinate 4,664,172 downwards.
GGACAAAGGAAAGTTGCTCCCATTAGCTTGAGGTAACACAGTGTGGAGCTGGAGGAGCACAGCAGACCAGGCAGCACCAGAACAGCAGGAAAGCTGACGTTTTGGGTCGGGACCCTCCTTCAGAAATGTCCCGACCCCCATTTCTGAAGAAGGGTCCTGACCCGAAACGTTAGCTTTCCTGCTCCGCTGATGCTGCCTGGCCTGCTGTGCTCCTCCAGCTCCACACTGTTATCTCTGACTCCAGCATCGGCAGTTTTTACTGACTCCCACTAGCTTAAGGTTTTGGGCAAGTGATGCAGGTGGAATTAGAGGAAATAATTTCTTACACAGAGACACCCCAGGGCTTTCCTCTGACACCTCGTACACTCTCGGGCAACAAAACACTCGAAGCTTTGCTACACAAACTTGCACAGAACAACAGCAACCAGCAATGAAAGTAAGAGGCTTATATCAGTTATAGAAGAAGCATCATAGAATACCATACATTGCATATAGAGGTCATTTGGCCCGTCAAGTCAGCACCGACTGTCCGAAGAGCACCCCACGCAGACCCAGCACCCGCCAACCTATCCTCATAACCCCACATTTCTCATGACTTAGCCTGGATGTCCCTGGACACTATGGGCAATTAGATTTCCAGAAATTATCACACCTATGGAACACATAATAGTAGCCTTAAAAATAATTTCAGGTAAAACATTCAATTGCCAGGAACCTTCAAGGCTCAAATGGAACATTCAGCGATAATACAAAAAACAGACAATTCAATGGTGGCAGCAGTAGGAGGCTGCCCAGATGCAGACTGAAAGCATTAATGTGAAAGGAGAATCATAACTAAAAAGACAGGATAGACATACCTCTGGAAATTTTAACAGTGGACAGGAATTGGGGAAGTATGACAGAGGAATAAACCCCAGGAACCCCGTTTCTGAAGAAGAGTCCCGACCCGAAATGTCACCTTTCCTGCTCCTCTGATGCTGCCTGGCCTGTTGTGTTCATCCAGCTCCACACGGTGTTATCTTGGACTCCAGCATCGGCAGAGAGTGAGTTAAAATCCCAGGAATAGTTGGGATACAGTCAAGTGGTGTTATGATTTGATTCTAAACATAGTTGTTAATTTTAAATCTGAGATAGACACATTTCTGTTGAGTACAGGTTTAATGGGATATGGGCCAAAGGCAGGGATATGGTGTTAGGTCACAGATCAGCCATGATCTTACTGAATGACAGAACAGGTTCAAGGGGCTGAATGGCCGACTCCTATTCCTCCCTTGTTCTATTACATAAGAGATTACACAATGATACATTTGTTCAGAGGAAGGATCACTGGACCCAAAACGTTAAATTGGATTTCTCTCCACAGATGCTGCTAGACCTGCTGAGCTTTTCCAGCAATTTCTGATTTTGTCTCTGATTTCCAGCAATGCACAGATCTTTCAGAGATAGTAGGAACTGCAGATGCTGGAGAATCTGAGATAACAAGGTGTGGGGCTGGATGAACACAGCAGGCCAAGCAGCATCAGATGAGCAGGAAAGCTGACATTTCGGGCCTAGACCCTTTTTCAAAACAGCCATTTTCTGAAATAACAAGCGTGGGGCTGGATGAACACAGCAGGTCAAGCAGCATCATAGGAGCAGGAAAACTTGACGTTTCGGGCCTAGACCCTTCATCAGAAATTTCTGATGAAGGG
>JAHRHZ010000034.1:4631374-4662081 GCA_024137785.1 Ginglymostoma cirratum | reverse complement strand
CGGGCCTAGACCCTTCATCAGAAATTTCTGATGAAGGGTCTAGGCCCGAAACGTCAAGTTTTCCTGCTCCTATGATGCTGCTTGACCTGCTGTGTTCATCCAGCCCCACGCTTGTTATCTCGGATTCTCCAGCATCTGCAGTACCTTTTATCTCAGCCATTTTCTGAAGAAGGGTCTAGGCCCGAAACGTCAGCTTTCCTGCTCCTCTGATGCTCCATTGTTTCTGGTTTTGTTTTCCCCTTATACTATGAAACAGACCATCTATGATAAAGGCTCAAATGAAACGGGACTGGAACACAATGAGGCTGTAGTTTTTCGGGAAGTCAGTGGATTTACACAATTCAGACATTATCGATTTCTGGCAAAAAGATATAACTTCACTAATCAAAACATCAGGCAAGTGTTACTGGAGCCAGGAGTTAGAAGTTTAAAGGGAACAAAAAAAAAAAGGGCCAATTGTTTTAAGATGACATGAACAGACCACCCAGCCACCTTCTCATGGGTTAAAAAGCCTTCTAAAAGGATGCAGAAATAAGAAACCACGTTCTCAGAATTACAGAACCTCTACACTGTGGAAGCAGGCCATTTGGCTCATCAACTCCACACTGACCTTATGAAGAATATTCCACCCAGACCCACTCCCTGGATTTCACATGGCTAACTCACCCAGCCTGCACATCCCTGAACACTTTGGGCAATTTAGCATGGCCAATCCACCCTAACCTGCACATCTTTGGACTGTGGGAGGAAACACGCGCAGACACAGGGAGAATGTGCAAACTACACACGGTCGCCCGAGGGTGGAATTGAACCCAGGTCCTTGGCGCTGTGAGGCAGAAGTGCTAACCACTGAGCCACCGTGCCACCCTCTCACTGACCTAACAGAAGTAATCAGTGATGCAGTATATGTACTTCAAGTACGGCATGTTCAATTTGCAACAGACTTTACTGAAGCTGTAACAATGGACTCGAAATTTGAGATTAAGGGGGGAATAAACTGTATTATTTTACTTGGTAGACACGGCAACTAGATTTTGCCATTCTTTGAAGAGATGCAGGACAAGGCTCCTTGTCCCAGAGGACAACTTAAAATTGGCACCATTGTAATGTATATGCCCAAGGGGTCCAGCAAATGGAAGGGAGAGCAGGGAAAGCCGCTGGTAAACACAAACATTGGTTACATTTACTGGATGACTGACAGGAGATAAGATCCATGGGTTGTAAATACAAGGCAAAGATGAGGAGGGCCAGAAAAACGCAGTACAGGTTCTGAAAGTGACCTAGAAGTGAACATGGCCTGAAGAAATGATTGAGAACTTGCAGAAGGAATTCCAATAATAGAAAAGGGGAGATCTCATTTCAGTCCCCCAGAATGAGACAGGAAGGCACAGAGAGGTCACAGAGTTTGTGAAGAGAAGGACTAAGGAATGAGAAATGGATGATCAAGAAGTTTTAGTGGCTACCAGCTAATTGGAGGATCAACTGAAAAAGGCGGCCAAACAAGAAGAGTTGGCGAGTTGGAGAGCATTTCTTGTACACACCGAGGTTCCAGATAGAGGACCACGAGCCTTGTCCTACAGAAAAGGGATTCCCTGATGGAACATACAAAGATAAAGCCAGAAAATCCAGGAGAGAAATCAGAGAGAAACTTGGTGATCAAAATACTGAAGCAGATTACCTTACTGCAGAAAAAAATTGATCGGGAGTCATTGAGTCATACAGCACAGAAACAGACCCTGCGGTCCAGCTTGTCCATGCTGACCAGATATCCTAAATTAATCTAGTCCCATTTGCCAGCATTTGGTCCATATCCCTCTAAACCCTTCCAGTTCATATAGCCATTCAGGTGCCTTTTAAATGTAGCTACGTACTCCTGTGAATGGAAATCAATTAAGGTAAAGCTCAACTGTTACTTTGTGACAACTTTTAAGGGGGAAGAATTTTGCAAAACACCCAAAAAAGCAGGTGATACAGAAAGAAAACTGTGGAAATTAAACAAATATGTTTACATGTTGAAAGATGCAGCAAGAGTGTGGTATATCTCAGTTAGGTTCATCTTACTGGAAATAGGTTGCATTCAACTTAAAGCTGACCTGGGGTGTATTTATCCAATGTTCTAAAGGAAACTCTATTCAAGGAGCAATTTGAGAAATGTTTGTCTGTGGAATGTTTTGTGGATAATCCTACTCTTGGGAAAATGTACTTTCAGTGAAGGATGTTGCTGAGAAAATGGTGAGGACTGACCTTGTTACCACAGAGGAAACATTAGGGGAAAAAAGACAGAAAAAAGAAAATCAATCCTTGTCAGGTTGTTTCACAAATAAAAGGCACCTGCTCCAACAAATTATTTGAGACCCTTGAAGAGGGACATCTGGTGTTAACGAAGTGACATGAAAAAATATTATTTTGTTTGTCAATTTATAATTACACATATTGTAACTTATTTGGAAAAGAGACATGAGAGAAAGTTGATTGTATAATACAGAACAAAAAATGTGTAATTTTGTCATTGATCAGTTAGAATTATAACATAAGATATGGAAAAAGTATTTTATTTTAATTTAGCTTTGTTTTAAGGTTTGTTTGTGTGTCTTCAAAAGTTTTATTTTAAAGAGGTAAATCTGTCAATATTGCAAGTCAGAAATCACACAACACCAGGTGAGAGTCCAACGGGTTCATTTGAAATTGCAAGCTTTCAGGAGTGTAGCTCCTTGAAGGAGTGTGATTTGTGACCTTGTCCACTCCAGTCCAAGACCAGCACCTCCACAATATAGTGAGTAGTTAAGCTGTGACTGGGATGAATTGATTAATGACTGAGTCAATACGAAGGGGAAATAAGTGGGAGTATTGTGTTGAAGGAGCTGCAAGACTGAGGAGTTAATAAACTCTATCCCCAAAGAAAGGACCTGGATCTGACTGAATCCAGTTCTGCGCACTGGACTTAGGGACAGTGTAAAGGCAGAAACTATTCACAAGAGTTGTTCCAGAGATCAGGACCCTCACTTTACAAGGGTGGTTTGGCAAAGTTTGGACTGATTTTTGTTGGGAGAAGATAGAGTGCAGATTGGATAGGGGCGTTCAAAATTAGAGAGGGTAGAGGGGGAGAAACCATTCCCATTGGTGGGAAGGATTGGAGAATGAGAGGACATCAATTTAAGATAAATGGTAAAACAGCCAGAAGTGAGTTAAAGAAAGTCCACTATTGCATAGTTAGTGGCTAGGACCTGGAATGCACTGAGTGTAGTGGGGTCAGGTTTGATTGTGGCTTTCAAAAGAGAATTGGATCACTATCTTAACATTGAAACATTGCAGGGTTAAAAGGCCAAAAGCCTTGGATGGAGGTGAGAAGGAAAGAGTGGCACTGGGCAAGCTTGCAGAGAGCTAGAATCCACCCAGTGGGCAGAATGGCCTCCTCATGTGCTGTATCCAACCTACGAATGATATCTTTTTTTTAAAAAAAACGCAGCAACTTCTGTTTTTGTTCCTGATTTACAGCATCCGCAGTTCTTTCGGTTTTTATTTGCTATATTTTTTAAAAAAGTTGGGTATAATTTTAATTCCCAGGAAGCGGATATTAATTTGGTGTTACGAGGAATTTGGGTTAATCCCGAAGTGGGGTGGGGGAGTGGAATGTATCAGGGACCACTGTATCCCCAGCAGAACCAACACCTTCCCCAATCTGAGGGAGGGAACCGAGTACAGGCCGGCAGGGTGTGGAAATCCACTGGATTCCCAGCAGCAGGAATAATCTGAAATAGTTTGCACTCCTTCCATACATTCACCAGGACTGCCCTGAGGAGCGAGGGCCTAGCTGAGAGGAGAAACTCTAGTTATTTTATATTTTATATATATGTATAAATTAAAAATCATTGTTTTAACTTAAAAATGGAAAGAGCTACTTTGTTAAGTACATGCAACCGAGTTGAATGGGGCTGCTCAAGGGCTGAGTCAGGTATCTTTGCTCAGAAAAAAAATTTGCAAATGCACTTAAGAGTTAAGCTTAAGGTTGCACGGGCAAAGTCGACTTGAACTTGGCCAGGGAGAGGAGCTGGGCGGGGAGAGAGAGACGCGAACTCTCGGTTGTAAAAACTTACCCACGCTCTGTTTGCAGAGAGAGAGTACAGTCAAAGCCAAGTTCCTGCTGTTGCTGCCCGCCGCCCTCCGCTTTAGCCACAAGTAGGATCCGACAGCAGTACACTCCTAACTATTGTCTCTCCCCCTCCTACACACTACACACCTCTGCCCTCCTGTGTCTCTGGGTGTGTTCTCATCCCCCCACCCCCCCCAAGACCAGTCACCAGTGTGAAAGTTCAGCGTTAGTCCTCAGGGTATGGAGAAACTCTTCCGCATTGTCGATGGGAGGCGGGCTATAGACAGAACAGCCCTCTTAAAGAGGTCGCGTCTATCCTCAGAGAGAGCTACATTTCAAAAGCCCATTCAGAGCTGTCTGATCAAAGAGGCTGCGCACTTCAGGCGTGGGAATCCAGCAACTTTTTGTATCCATTCAAGGGATGAGGGTATCACTGGCCAGACCAGCATTTATTGCCCATCCCTAAGTGCCCAGAGGGCAATTAATAGTCAACCACATTTGTTGTGGGTCTGGAGTCATATGTAGGTTTCCTTCCCTGAAGGGCATGATGGGTTTTTCCTGAGAATCACCAATGGTTTTACAGTCATCGTTAGACTCTTAATTTCAGATTTTCATTAACTTCAAATTCCACCATCTACCATGGCAGGATTCAAACCTTGTGCCCCAGGACATTACCTGGGTCTCTGGAATTAACAGTCCAACAACAACACCACTAGACCATCGCCACCCAGATGGCCAATGGCCCAAATGACAGAAGAAAAGCTCTCCATTTTATCAAGGGGCAATCTTAAACATTCCACTGTTCTGAGGAAGGATCACTAGACCCGAAACACTAACTCTGATTTCGCTGCACATATGCAGCCATACCTGCTGAGCTTCTCCAGCAACTTCTGATTTTGAACCTTAAACGTTCAGCTGTTCTGGTGCAGGATTCACTTTCCCTTGTTTCCTGTATCTGTACATGAGTGTATGTATGTGAGTGTGTGAGAAAGACAGCGTGCATATACGAGAGAGTGTGTGTGTGAGACAGAGAGCATGTGTGAGAGAAAGAGAATGTGCATATATGAGAGTGCGTTTGTGAGAGTGTGTGCATGAGAAAATGTGTTGTGTGAAAGAGAGGGAGTGAGAATATGTGTACATGTGTGTGCATGAGAGAGAGAGTGTGTGAGACATTGTGTGTGTGAGAGTGAGTGTGTGTGTGAGAGAGAATGTGTGTGTGTGCAAAAGAGAGTGTGTTTGTGTGTGTCAGAGAGTGTGAGAGTATGTGTGTGTGTGAGGTAGAGAATGTGTGAGAGAGAAAAAGAGTGTGTTTGTGTCTGTCAGAGAGTGTGAGAGAGAGTGTGTGAAAGAAAGAGTGTGTGTGAGAGAGAGTGTTGTGTGAAAGAGTGAGCATCTGTATGAGAGAGAGTGTGTGTGTGTGTGGGTGGGTGTGAGAGAGAACGTTGTGTGACTGTGTGTGCGAGAGAGTGTGTGTGAGAGAGTGAGTGTCTGTGTGACAGAGAGAATGAATGTGTATGAGTGTGAGAGTGTTTAGTTTATGAGAGAGAGAGTGAGTATGTGTACGTATGTATGAGAGAGGGTGTGTTGTGAGAGTGTGCATGTGTGAGTGTTGTTTGTGTGAAAGAGAATGTGTACATGTGTATGTGTATGAGAGAGTGTGTTGTGAGAGAGTGTGTGTGTATGTCTGAGACAGAGTGTTGAGTGTGAGAGAGAGTGTGTGAGAGAGAAAGAGTGTATGTGTGTGAGAGAGAGAGTGAGTGTGTGTGTGCGCGCGTGAGAGTGTGTCCATGTGAGATTGTGTGTGTGTGTCTGTGTGTGTGTGTGTGTGAGTGTATCTGTGAGTGAGTGTGTGTGTGTGTGAGTGTATCTGTGTGTGTGTGTGTGTGGATGAGTGCATCCTCTCCAACCATCGTGCACCTTGTAGTGATGGAGAGGCTTGTATGTATCTAGGAACTCGAAAGTTAAACTTCTGGAGTGTAGCTCCTGGCAGCGTCATCTGTAACGGTCATGTCAAAGGGAGGTTCCAGACAAAGCACCATCCATGAAGACCTCAGCAGCAATGCACAATGACATGTCTGCAACAGTGCTTAGCAACTGCAGATTGGAGCCTGAGCCTTTCACCGTGGACATATGGGGGGATCAAGCAGAGCTGTATTATTGCACCCACTCTGTTCACCATCTTCATTGTCACCATCCTCCATCTCACTGATCAAAACCTGCCCAAGGGAATTCAAATCATTTACTGTGTGGACGTCAGGCTGTTCAAGGCCAAGGGCAAGGTCTCCACCACCTCCATCTTGGAGTTTCAATATGCTGATGACAACGTCATCGCAGCACACTCTGAGGAAGGTCTGCAGTGCATCTTGAATGGCTTTGAATAGGCATATAAACTCCTAGGCCTTACCCTCAACATCAGAAAGACTCTGGTAGTCCATCCCCCATTACCCAACAGTCCTTCTGCCCCAACACCAATGCAGAAATACAACACCATCCAAACTGTGCCAGTGGAGCCTATGCCCAACTCAGCAGAAGGGTGTTTGAAGACCTTGGCCAACAGACCCAGATTAAACTTGTGGTCCTCAAAGCTGATGGCCTTCCCACACTGCTATATGGAGCTGAAACATGGACTTCCTATAGTAGGCACCTTAAAGCACTGGAACAACACCAGAGATCCCAACAAAAAATCCTGTGCGTCACCTGGGAAGACAAGTGCACTGACATCAGTGTCTTGGAGGAGGCCAACATAGCCAGTACCACCATAATTCAACAGCAAACTCTAATGGACCGGCCTTGTCATCCAAATACCCAACTCACGCCTCCCGAAACAGATCATGTCCTCCCAGCTGAAGGAAGGTCAGCGTGCCCCTGGTGGCCAAAAGAAACGCTTCAAAGATAACATCTAGACCAACCTCAAGAAATTCCATATCAACATCAGCATCTGGGAGGTCAGGGCTTAAAACTGGAATCTCTAGGGAAACACATCATCCAACAGGGAGCTAACACACCTTGAACATGATCTCTGCCACTAAACAGAAGGGATTCTTGCGCAAGGAGAGAGAGAGCATCAGAAAGGCCAACCCACCACTACCTCTCACCACCAATGCCCACACAGCAATAGAATCTGTGGATCCCAGATTGGCCTCTTCAACCATCCAAAGACCCACAGATAGACACAGTTATGGAGGACAATCATACTTGGCCCAAGTGAACACTGATTTGGATGAGTGAGTGTCTCTGTGAGTAAGTGGGTAGGGAAAGGGGAGTGTAATTATCTGCCATGGTGGGATTTGAACCCTTGGTTCCCAGGACATTACCTCAGTCTCTGGATCAATAGTCCAGTGATTGTACCACTTGGCCGTTGCCTTCCCAGCTGGAGAGAATGGTTCAAAGAAGCTGGTAAAAATCACAGTCATTTTTTCATAATTTCTATGATTTCTCTCCAGGCCTGTTCATGACTGTGTCCTGGAGATTGGTCTTCAGTTCCTGGAGATGGCAGGATTGGTGACACTTGTTATCTCAGTGTCCACAGACCTATATTGGCTAAGCAGAGCCTTGATTTTAAGATTCACTTCCTTGTTTTTAAATCCCTCCATGGACCCGGCCCTCTGTCATCTCCTCACTCCACAGTCCTCAGGGAAAGCTGAGTTCCTCTCATTCTGGCCTCTTGGACAACCTTCCGTTAGCGTCCAGACCTTGGGTTTTGGGAATCCCACCCTAACCTGCTCAGCTCCTCTACCTCACTCCTCCTGGAAGACATAACGGTGCAATTTTTTATGTTTCCACCTAAGTTTTTGCACACACTTCCAAACATTTTCTTCCCTGGCAAAACATTATTTTGTTGTTTCACAACCCTCCTGTGTTACCCCTGGCCATTTTATTGCATTCCTCAGTAAGTCATGTTTGTCAATTCAATCAAATTCTTTTGTCATTCTGCTACATGACACTCCATCCTTCGCTTTAGAGTCATGGAGATGTACAGCATGGAAACAGACCCTTCAGCCCAACCCGTCCATGCCGACACAATATCCTAAATTAACCTAGTCCCATTTGCCAGCATTTGGCCCATATCCCTCTAAACCCTTCCTTATTCATATACCCATCCAGATACCTTTTAAATGTTGTAATTGTACCAGCCTCCACCACTTCATCTGGCGCCTCATTCCATACACACACCACCCTCTGCATGAAAATGTTACCCTCTTTGTCGTGACATTCGGCAATAATCTTCCCCTCTCACCTTAAACGTATGCTCTCTCATTTTGAACACTTCTACCCTTGGGCCCAGCTCCTTGAGCCTTTCTTGACATTACATTCCCTCTGTTCCTGTATCATCCTTATCCACCATTCTTTTGTCCGAGACTGTACATATTAGGAGCAGGGGTAGGCCATTCAGTCCCTTGATCCTGTTCTGCCATTCACAGCTGATTTGATTGTGACCTTAATTCCTTTTTCCCTTCAGTCCCCTCAGTAGCCCTCAGTGTGTCCTCAGTGTCTCATCAATCAGCTTGTGTCTAACTCAGCACTGACATACTCAATCCATTTGGAGAAAGGATTCTGCAGGGAGAAATTCCTTCTCATTTCTGACTTACATGGCACTTTATTTTGAAACTACCACCTTGATCCCCCCTCAGTATTTGCTCTTTCAAGGCCCCATGGGATCTTACATGTGTCAATTCGTTTTAGTGTCTGTTATTTGGACTATCTGAAAAAGGTAAAGTTGGAATTGTATTTAAACTAAATCATGAGGAGAGAGCAAGAGATTAAAATGGACTGAAAGGAAGGTTTAGGACTGATAATTGAGAAATTCTTAACCTTGTGAAGAGCGATCAATACATGGACTCAACAATTGGGTGGAAGAGCTATCCCTGAATAATTGAAGATCCAGAGGGGGTGATGGGGCTCAAGGTCTCCATAGGTTTGCTCTGGCAGGATTAATAAAGATGATTCATTTCACCTTCCACATCCAATCTTTTTTTCTAATACGCCACAGGGATCCTAGGGAGCGATAGTTGATCAATTATCTTTGCAAACTACAAACACTGGGGACGAAAAAAGAATACCCCTCTGAAAAAGAGAGTGAAGAGAACACAGTGAATGACTGGTGATGTCAGTCTCTGATGGATGAGCCCCCTCCCCCTCCCCCCTCCACCCAGCACCATCTGGGGGCAACCATTGGCGAACATCCCCACTCCAGGCCTTATGATGGAGGGAAGGTCATTGATGAAGCAGATGAAGATGGTTGGGCCTAGGACACTACCATGAGGAACTCCCGCAGAGCTGCGATGATTGATCTTCAACGACCACGACCATCTTCCAATGTGCCAGTTATGACTCCAACCAGATAAAAGCATTCCCCTGCCTCCAAGGACTTTTATACTTTCACAACCACAGGATGTCCCTAAATATCTTACAGCCCAGGAGTAATCTTTTGAAATGTATGGTTATTGGTGTAATGCAGGAAATATGCAGCCATTTTGTGCACAGCAAGCTCCCACAATAGTAATACAATAAGAGATAAAAGGTACTGCAGATGCTGGAGAATCCGAGATAACAAGGTGTGGGGCTGGATGAACACAGCAGGCCAAGCAGCATCATAGGAGCAGGAAAGCTTGACGTTTCGGGTTCTGATGAAGGGTCTAGGCCTGAAATGTCAAGCTTTCCTGGTCCTATGATGCTGCTTGACCTGCTGTGTTCATCCAGCTCCACACCTTGTTATCACAGGAATACAATAAGGTCCAGTTTATTGATGAAGTGATTGCTTGAGGAATAGATGCTGGTATGAACATGCCTGGGAGGGACTGGGGGTTGTTTGAAAGTTGCCACAGGCTGAACCTCCTTGGTTTGCATTGAAATAGCACCAGTGTGAAGCCGGCAGAGTAGATATGCCCTCAGTTTAATGTTTCAGCTGAACCATTGATGTAGGCAGTGTCCCCTCAGTCTGGACTGGCCATTTGAGTAGAGAGATAATAGGAACTGCAGATGCTGGAGAATCTGAGATAACTAGGTGTAGAGCTGGATGAACACAGCAGGCCAAGCAGCATCAGAGGAGCAGGAAAGCTGATGTTTCGGGCCTAGACCCTTCTTCAGTATCTGAGTTTGGACTGGAAGCTTTGATTTGAGGTGTGAGATTTGCTTCCTCTTTCTTTCCAGCTGTGCCTTTCATTCCGTGATAGTGCATACTTCCTGAAACTGGCAGCATCCGGATTACAATCTGAGGATGTCCCATTGGAATTTCCCACGGTGGGTGGCAGGGCTGGAGGCACTCAATGTTGCTACATGCTTGTTCCAGGGAGAAACCCAGCTCTGGAGCTCCCTCTGTTGGCTGCCTCAGGGATTGAAGCTGGGCATCCTCAGTCTCGTTGACTTGGGGGTTCTGTTCTCTCAGCTAAGGGGTATGATTGAGGGGTTTCAGAGTGGAGGAAGCCTATATAAACCTATGCCTGACTTGGGAGCCTCTGAGGCCAAGTCAACGTTGACTCCGGACCCCATTATGTCTCGTGGCTTCAGGTTAAACATGGGAAGGAAACCTCCTGATGATTACCACATACCATCCTCCATCAGCTTATCAGTACTCCTCTGTGTTGAATAACACTTAAGGAAGCACTTTGATGTGGTGAACAGTCACTTACTGGAGGAGGAGATGCCACAAATATCCCCATCCTCAATGATGGAAGAGCCTAGGACATCGGTGCAAAAGGATAAGGCTGAAACGTTCACAGCAAACTTGAGCCAGAAGTGCTGAGTGGATGATCCATCTCGGCCTCCTCCAGTGGTCCCCAGCATCACAGATACCAGCCTTCAGCCGATTTGATTCACTCCACGTGACATCAAGAAATGGTTTGAGACACTGGATACTGCAAAGTCTATGGGCCCTGAAAATATTCCAGCAATTGTATTAAAAATGTGTACTCCATAACTTGCTGCTCCCCAAGCCAAGCTGTTCCAATACAGTTACAACACTGGCATCTACCCGACAATATGGACAATTGTCCTGGCATATCCCGTACATAAAAATCAGGACAGAACCAACCCGGCCAATTACCGCCCCATTAGTCTACTCTTGATCATCAGTGAAGTGGTGGAAGGTGTCAGTAACAGAGCTATCAAGCAGCACCTGCTCAGCAATAACCTGCTCAGTGACGCCCAGTTTGGGTTCCGCCAGGACCACTCAGCTCTGGATCTCATTACAGCCTTGATTCAAACATGGTCAAAAGAGCTGAATTTCAGAGGGGAGGTGAGAGTGACAGCCTTTGACATCAAGGCTGCATTCAAATGAAAATGAACAGATGAAGAAATGAAAAAGTATGGCACAGGAACAGGCCCTTCGGCCCTCCAAGCCTGTGCCGACCATCATGCCCTAATTAATCTCAAAACAAACCTACCATTTTTCGATCCATATCCCTCTATTCCCTCCCTATTCATGTACCCATCTAAGTGTCTTTTAAATGTCTTCATTGTGCCCACTTCCACCATCTCTTCTGGTACTGCATTCCAGGCTGCTACCACTCTTTGTGTGAAAAACTTCCTTACACACATCTCCCTTAAACTTTCCCCCGCTGATCTTGAACCTGTACCCCTTTGTAATTGAAACTTCAACCCTGGGATAAAGCCTCAATGGAGCGTGGCCCTAGGAAAACTGGAATCAATGGGAAGCAGGGGACCAAAAGGGGGCAGCACGGTGGCTCAGTGTTTAGCACTGCTGCCTCACAGTGCCAGGGATTGGGGTTCGATTCCAGCCTCAGGAGACAGTATGTGGAGTTTGCACATTCTTCCCATGTCTGTGTGGGTTTCCTCCGGGTGCTCCAGTTTCCTCCCACAGACCAAAAATGTGAGGGTTAAATGGATTGGCCATGATAAATTGCCCATTGTATTCTGGGATGTGCAGGCTAGGTGGGTTAGCCATGGGAAATGCAGGGTTACATGGATAGGATGGGATGGGATGGGTCTGGGTGGGATGCTCTTCAGAGGGTCAGTGTGAACTCAATAGGCCAAATGGCCTGCTTCCACACTGTTGGGTTCTATGATTCTCTGCTGGTTGAAGTCATACCTGACACAAAGGAAGATGGTTGTGGTTGGTGGAGGTCGGTCCTCTCAGCTCCAGGACATCTCTGCAGGAGTTCCTCAGGGTAATGTCCTAGGCCTAACCATCTTCTGCCACTTCATCAATGACCTTCCCTCCATCATAAGGTCAGAAGTGGGGATGATTGCTCAATGTTCAGCACCATTCGTGACTCCTCAGGTATTGAAGCAGTCCATGTTCAAATGCAACAAGATCTAGACAATATCCAGGCTTGGGTTGACAAGTGGCAAGTAACATTCATGCCATGTAAATGCCAGGCAATGGCAAGAGTCAATCTAATGACTGCTACCTTGCATTCAGCAGTGTTACCATCACTGAATCCCTCACTATCAACATGCTGGGTGTTACCGTTGATCAGAAACTGAGCTGGCCTACTCATGTACGGCCTCATCACATGAATGAATGAAGAAGAACAGAAACAGCCGCTGCTGTGAAAAGCAAAGAATAATTTCTCTGTGTTTATTGGCCACTAAGCAGGATGTTTGAGCCAGAACTTGGAGATCCTCAGGGACAAAGAAGTCCCTAGTGTGGACTGGAAGTCAGTTTGGAGACACCAGAAAACTGAGAGGAGCAACCATCAAGGGACCCTGGACGTTGTCCTCCTGGTGTGGCAAGTGGAGGGAATCTGAACCCGAAATATTGGCAGGAGACTGGAAATGGGAAACTTCAAGGCTGTGTTTATGGGGAATGTGATGTAAAGAATTTTGGTTATTAGTTAATTGGGTAATAACCTTTTCTGAGATAATAGGAACTGCAGATGCTGGAGAATCCGAGATAACAAGGTGTGGAGCTGGATGAACACAGCAGGCCAAGCAGCATCATAGGAGCAGGAAAGCTTGACGTTTCGGGCCTCGACCCTTCATCAGAAAAAGCAATAATAATTTTTAGCAATAATAACCTTTTCTGTTGTTTTTTCTTAGGATGACCTGCTTCAGTAATGTTTGCTTTCAGTTTGAAAATCTACAACTGCACTTCCTTTCGTCTCTGGAAATTCAACTTTCTATTTAAAAATCGTGGTCTTCTCAAGGCCCCATAACATCCGGGAGCAATGAATAGTTTGTTCGCGGAAAGCTAGATCAGATGGTGATTAATGTGCAGCAGCCAGATGTGGTAATGAAGGGAAGGAAGACTTACATTTATATAGCACTGTGCATGGCTAACAGATGGCTGAAAGCATTTTACTGCCAATTAGGTGCTTTTGAAGCATAGTCACTGCTAGAAAAGTGGCTACAACTTAACAAAAGAAGCTCCCACAAACAGCAATGTGATGACAACCTGGTCATTTGTTTTTGATAAAGGAGTAAATATTGGTCGAAATGTTGAGAACTTTTTTTAAATCACATTGTTGAATGTGGAACATTGCCAGATGGACCAGCATTTATTGTCCGTCCCTAGTTCCCTAGAAGGTGGCAGGGAGCTGTCTTCTTGAACCGCTGGAGTCCATGTGCTGTAGGTAGACCCACATGCCCTTAGGGAGAGAGTTCTGCTGTTCTATTAAGAACTCTGAAGCACTGCTATTGCAGTTGTCTAAAGGAATGACTTGCATTTCGGCATTTCCTACTCTGGAGCAGAGATGCTTATTTAAAACACTCTGCTGTGAGTTAACACACTGTTTTTCAGAGGCAAAGTTGATTATTCTTTATCGTGTATCTATTTGCTCCTCCTCCACATGGTTGTTTTCGTCAACATTACTTAATGGAACAGGCAAAGTGTGGAGTCAAGAGAAGGGCTCAGGTCAGAATTGGGCAGAGCTGGGCCAACAAAGCACAGAGAGACGGAGCTTGGGCCGTGAGCATGACAACTGGTCACTGTACATGTTAACAAGAAGGACAGAAGGGCTGAATGGTCTTTTCAGTCCTGCATTCTGACAATTGTTCCTCAGCAATTACTTGTATAAGTGAAGACAACAGTTTGTCTCTGACTTTCGATTGAAATGGGAGTACAGTAACCCAGAGTTCTGAGCCAACACCAGCGCTACTTTGTTTATTACATGTTCCCAGGGTATACACACAATATATTTATTCTCTAACCTCAGTTGCCACAGGGTAGACATCGCATCCTGAAGTGAATTGTTAAACTGTTTGAGTGGGCTAGATTAAATAGATGTGGCAGTATTCCCAGTGGGGTTTATACAATTGCTTTCATGGTCACATCTAGCAGAGCTATCCCACAGTACACTGAATTATTTAATACATGCTATTGGTGGGGCTGCTAGATTTCAGCTGAGAGGCTGTGGGTTCAAATTTCACTCTAGAGATTTGACCAGAAAATGCAGGCTGCTTGGCCTGCTGTGTTCATCCAGCTCTACACCTTGTCATCTCTATAACACACTAATGCAGTGCCTTTCAGACGAGATGTGAAATCCTGTGTCTCCATCAACTTTCCCGTGAGGACACTGGAGTGTAGCACTTCAAAGGGCAAAGGAATTCTTTCCTGTAGCCTGGCTAACATTTATCGCGACAAGCAACATCAATAGATTATCTGCTCAGAATCATGTTGCTGTTTGTGCTTATTTTAAAAAAAAGACTTTTCATGGAATAAGCACAAAACTGGCTGGGCCAGCATTTCCCGCCAACCCCCAAGTGTCCTTGAAATGAATGGCATGTTAGGTCAATTGACAGGGCATTTAAGAGTCAACCACATTACTGTGGATCATGAGTCACATGTAGGCCAGGCCAGGTAAGGGTTGTAGATTTTCTTCCCTGAAGGGCTTTAGCGAACCAGATGGGATTTTACAACAATCAGTCATTTGGGAGTCAGTAATGCTGAAAAAAAGACATATTCTGTCAATACTTTTTGTCTTGCACTCCTCGGGACGTTTAGCAAGAATTACCAATTCAGTGGGAAGACCAACATTTGTTTGGTTACCAAGTGGACTCTGATTGGTGGAGCTGTCCAACTTTCCTGGAAATACTGGATGTGAAAGTTATTGCACTGACAACCACTTTTGGATAGTCATTTGGACTTGCAGTGTGGCATTCTCTGGAAGCAACATATATTCATCCACAGGGCATTAATCTCCACAGAGCACATGTACCCGCACGGCAACAAAACCAGAAATTGCAGGCAAAATTCAGCAGGTTTGGCAGCATCTGTGGGAAGAAAGCAGAGTTAACGTTTTGAGTGCGGTGACCCTTCAGAGTTGCTCTGCCATAAATCAGCATCGTCTCTTCTCAGGCAGTATAAATATTGGTTTTCCCCGCTGATCGGTACTTTTTCAATTTGCCCGAGTGAATGCAAGATGGAAAATTTCAACCAAATGTGTTTATTTTTCAATTTATAACAATTGTTAGTTTCATGATCTGCATTATCAAAATGAGATTTTTATTATTTGATTAATTGAATTTAAGTTTTACCAGCTGCCTTGTTCCTCGGGAATTAACCTAGGCTGTAGATTACGACCCTATGTGCGAATTGTTGCAATACAGGATAAGCTAATAGAGTCATAGAGATGTACAGCACGGAAACAGACCCTTCAGTCCAAGTCGTCTACGCCGACCAGATATCTTAAATTAATCTAGTGCCATTTGCCAGCATTTGCCCCATATCCTTCTAAACCCTTCCTATTTGTGTACCTATCCAAATGTCTTTTGAATGTTGTAATTGTACCAGCCTCCACCACTTCCTCTGGTAGCTTGTTCCAGACACACACCACCCTCTGCGTGAAAAAGCTGCCCCTTGGGTCCCTTTTATATCTTTTCCCTCTCACCTTAAACCAATGCCCTCTAGTTTGGACTCCCCTACCCTGGGGAAAAGACCTTGACTATTGACCCTATCCATGCCCCTCATGATTTTATAAACTTCTATAAGGTCAGTCCTCAGCCTCTGAAGTGCCACGGAAAATAGCTCCAGCCTATTCAGCCTCTCCCTATAGCTCAAACCTTCCAATCCTGGCAACATCTTTGCAAATCTTTACTAAACCCTTTCAAGTTTCACAACATCTTTCCCATAGCTGGGAGACCAGAACTGAATGTAGTTTTCCAAAAGTGGCCTAACTAATATCCTAGATAACAAGCATGGGGCTGGATGAACACAGCAGGTCAAGCAGCATCATAGGAGCAGGAAAACTTGACGTTTCGGGCCTAAACCCTTCATCAGAAATCTCCCAACTCTTACACTCAATGCACTCAATACCAATAAAGCAAGCATATCTAACACCTTCTTCACTGCCCTGTCTGCCTGCAACTCCACTTTCGAGGAACTATGAACCTGCACTTCAAGGTCTCTTTGTTCAGAAACACTCCCGAGGACCTTACCATTAAGTGTATAAGTCCTGACCTGATTTGCCTTTCCAAAATGTAGCACCTCACATTTATCTAAATTAAACTCCATCTGCCAATCTTTGGCCCATCGGATCAAGATCCCGTTGTACTCTGAGGTAATCTTCTTTGCTGCCCACTACACTACCAATTTTGGTGTCACCTGCAAGCTTAGTAACTGAAACTCCTTTATTCACAATCAAATCATTTATATAAAATGACAAAAAGCGGTGGACCCATCACCGATCCTTGTGGCATACCGCTGGTCAGAGGCCTCCAGTCTGAAAAGCAACCCTCCACCTCCACCCTCTGTCTCCTACCTCCAAGCCAGTTCTGTATCCAAATGGCTAGTTCTTCCTGTATTCCATGTGATCTGACTTTGATAATCAGTCTACCATGTGGAACCTTGTCAAATCTATATAGATCATGTCCACTGCCCTGCCTTCATCAATCCTCTTCGTCACTTTGTCAAAAAACTCAATCAAGTTAGTGAGACATGATTTCCCATGCACAAAAACCATGTTGACAATCCCAAATCTGTCCTTGCCTTTCCAAATGCACATAAATCCTGTCCCTCAAAATCCCCTCCAACAATTTGTCCACCACTAATGTCAGGCTCACTGGTCTATAGTTCCCTGTCTTTTCCTTGCCACCTTTCTTAAATAATGGCACGACGTTAGCCAACCTCCAGTCTTCTGGCAATTCACCTGTGACTATCAATGATACAAGTATCTCAGTAAATGAAGAGTCTTTAAAACTAAAACATTGACTGTAAAACTCTACGATATAGATCAGTGCCGTAACTATTACAATATGCACAAACCTCTTGTTCCACCTGGATGCATCACAGCTTTGTATGGTTACTGCTCTGTCCAGGGCTATAAAGAACTGCAGAGAATTGTGAATACAGCCCACTCCATCATGTAAGCCAATCTTCCATCCATTGACTCCATCTACACTTCTCATTGCCTCGGAGAGCCAGCCAACATCATCAAAGACCCCTTCCACCCCGGTTATAACCTCTTCCAATCTTTTCCGTCAGACAGAAGATACTAAAGCTTTTACATACATACTAACAGATTCAAGATCAGCTTTTTTCTTGCCCTTATAGACTTCTGAATGGATCTCTCAAATTTTAATGTTGATCTCGCTCTTTATCTGCAGCCTTCTCTGCAGCCATAACATTGTATTCCTCGCACTGTTCTATTACCCTAATGCACTTTGTTATGGTATGATCTGCTTGTACTGCATGCAAAACAAAACTCTTCACTGTACCAAGGTACATGACAATAATAACTCAAATCAATTATCTACCAAAATCTGTAGCAATTTCATAGCTGCAACTGGTCACTAGAGAAATGTTGACCAATATCGGTGCTAGCCTTCAATAGGAAGGTTGCGTTGTAGTGGTCAACTCTTATTTTAAGCATGGCCTGGCGAGGTTCAGGTTTTGGTATGGCAGTCTCTACTGCTGACAGTATTTTGTTGCAGGGCTAAGTAGCGGACTGAGTAAGTGCATGATATGGTATATTCTTTGCCCACCTACCCCACCCAACCCCCTCCTTCTCGGCCAGCTGAGCTTTTCATTTCCATTTGCCTCTTCTGACTTCTTGCCAAGTCAGTCCCTCTCCTCTATCTGCCTCCCCCTCTCTCCCTATTTATTTCAGACCCCCTACCTACACTCACCTTTACTGGCTCCATCCCCGCCTCTTCGACTTGTCTGCCTCCTCTCCACCTATCCTCTCCTCTATCCATCTTCTATCCGCCTCCCCCTCTCTCCCTATTTATTTCAGAACCCTCTTCCCCTCCCCCATTTCTGATGAAGGGTTTAGGCCCGAAACGTCAAGTTTTCCTGCTCCTATGATGCTGCTTGACCTGCCGTGTTCATCCAGCCCCACACCTTGTTATCTCAGTCACCAGTGTTTGGTTTGAGTTATCATATCACACTGCAAGTCTCTTTGTAGTAGTGGTGTAGACATTGTTACAAAGATGCTACATGCTTAATATTTCTTTGAAGACTTAAGTTTTGAAGGATTGCGGACAAGTGGATTTATTCTGGGTGTTGTGGGAATACCTGGAGTGGTTTCTTTAAAAGGGGACATTGAAGTGTCACTGCAGACTTTTTAACGAGAAATTACACGATTGCTTGCTTTTCCACAGACATTCTGGACAGAAATCAGTTTTAGTTTCTTTGATAGAGACTCTGTGCAAGTGCATATGTGTGTTTTGGGCTTATTTAGAGGGATAAATAATTATACTAGGGACAATGAACTACCTTGATTATCTTAATAACCAGCAGTTCATGACCAATTGGCTTCTAAAGTACACAAGGTCTTTGCTTGCAAATATCTTTCATCTGATGAATGTGGCTGATGCAGCACAGTCATCGTTGAGTCAGCAGAGAGTGTGCTAGCAACTCAGCATGCTTCAGAACCGCCAAGTTGGTGATCTTGTCCTCCCAAGAGACGCCAAGGATGTCTGAGAATGTAAAGGCGGAAAACCGTTCAGCTTTTCCCCCTGCCTAGACCATAACGTCCAATTTTCTGCCATGAAGCATTTTCAATGCTTACCGGTTTTCATGAAAGGGAACAAGGAAAAAAACAGATGTACAGTGACATGCAAAAGAAGTAAGAGTAGTATGAAGGGAAATGAAACTTTTCCACCCAGAGAGTAGATAGGGTCGGAATGCACTGCCTGCACATGTGGTCACCATAGGTTCCTCTGGGGCACCCAAGGGCACTGGATGCTTATTTGGATAGAAATAGTGGGTAAGGGTATGGGGAAAAGGCAGGAGACTTGGCACTAGGTAGGGATGGTCGTGTGAAGAGCTATCACAGGCACATTGGCTGAACGACCTCTTTCTATACTGTAACAATTTGCAATTCTGATCGCTGTGGGGGAGTGCACTGGGGGAACAGGCTTGGCAGACTCTCAGTTTGGTGTTCTTGGTCAGGCTTCAATCTTATCTTATTCTGATTCATTGGAACTAGCTACGGTTTTACGGCGCATGTTGATTTCAGCATCAAGTGACAAATTGCTGGTGATTGAGGGTCTGAGATTTTGTGATGCTGTTAACAATATCCAGAATCACACTTTCAACCTTCCAGGGCAATTAGGGACGGGCAACAAAGACTGGTCTTCCCAGTGACACATGCACTCCATGAATTTAAAAAATGTTGAGATGGCTGTATGGCAACATATGGACATTTGTCTTCCTGATGCTGGTCAAACCATTCACATTACAGGAGAGACATTCTATGCTGCAGCAGGAGTTCCTCAGCGTGGAACACCACAGCAGCACTGGCAAGAGAGCAGCTCTCTGATGAAGACTTGCCACAACTTATTCTTGGATCTCAGGCACGCAGGGCTGAATAATTCTCCCTAAAAAAAAATTTAGGGCTGTGAGAAATAGAAGGCCATTCAGGCTCTTTGAGCCCACTCTGCCTTTCAATAAGATAATGGCTGATCCAACATTCCTCACATGCACTTTCCTGCTCTTTCCCTATGACCCTTGATTCCTTACTTTTCTGTCTTAGCCTTAAATATACACAAGGATTCTGACCCACACCTCTTTTGTGGCAAGGACTGCCAAAGACTCATTACCAATTGAGAGAAGAAATTCCCGCTCATCTCAGTCTTAAATTGGTGCCTCTTTCTCCTTAGTCTATACCCACTCGTCCTGGGCTCTTCCATGAGGGGAAACATCCTCTCAGCATTTACCCTGTCAAGCCCCTTAAAAAATTTATATATTTCAATGAGATCACCTCTCATTCTTCTAAACTCCTCTAATGAGTAGAGTCATAGAATCCCTACAGTGTGGAAGCAGGTGATTTGGCCCATCGAGTCCACACTGGCCTCAGAACAGCATCCCATCCAGACCCAAACCTTTCCACCCCACTTATGCCTGTAACCCTGCATTTTCCATGGCTATTCCACCTAAGCCTGCACATCTCTGCACTGTGGGGAGTTCCAACCCGTTTTAACTTCTGCTCATAAGACCTCCATACCAGGGATCATTCTAGTGCACCTTCTCTGAACTGCCTCCAATTAAATATTTTTACAAATATGGGGACAAAAACTGTTCACAGTCCTCCAGATTCTTTTGATAGCCACAGTCGATTAAGCTAGTAAATTAATAGAGTCACTAAAGAAAAACGTGCACCTTACAGACTGCCTTTTACAAACTCAGGATGACCCAGAGTGCTTCAGAACCACAGAAGTACAGTTTGAAATGTGGTCACTGCTGTATTGTAGGAAATACAGCAGCCAATTTCTGCAGAGCAAGATCCCCTGACCAGTGATGAGAAGGCCTGCGTTTAGCACAAAGTATTGGGCCTCTGAAAGCACTTTACAGCTAACTTTGACGATTTTTGAAGTGTAGTCACTGTCAGAGTTGGAAACTAAGTAGAAAGCTATAGCTAGCTCCCTCAAATAATACGGTGAGGATGAATTAATCTGCTTTGGTGGTGTTGATTGAGGGGTAAGGCCAGGTTAGGACATTGGGAATAACTGACCTTGAGTTTCTGCATTGGTTGCAGTTGGCAATTTGAGCAGATTATTCCATCAGTAGGTCCACAATGCTCTCTCTGTGTGTGTTGAAAGTGATGCGATTGTGTCAGATAACAATCACACAGCAATTATTACCTGGACATACTTCAATCATTTCAACATGTTCTTTTAAAAGATACATTTTAATTCATTCAATATGAATCCTTTAGACAAAGATGAAGCCAAAAATGAACCAAGACCAAGTAGAATGTATGAAAATTTACTTTTCTTCCACTTTAAACTATGACAGGATAACGCAGTTAAGTACAGTACATATTAAAGGTAAATATTATTGCTTACATACAAAACTGCAGATACAAATACATTTCTTCTCAGCAAGAACCGCTAAGAGTTTAATACATTTCTTTTGCAAAAAGAAGAAAAACAGAAAAATCAAAACGAACCCTCCCTCCCACTAACTGCTGTGATACCCTTGCACATAGTTGCTTCATTGCAGTCTTTGTCCCCAATGCTTAAAGAAACGGCTTGAATGCATCAGTCATCAATAAATAGTTCTGAATCTGTGCAGGGAAAGAAGGAAGGCATTCCGCAAGAATAAGGGCGACCCAGGCAGAGTTGTGTCCATCAGCTGTACCTGCTGCTCTCGCTGTGGCTCCGATGGCGAGAGTAACTCCGATCACTCCTACTGTACGATCGGTATGACCTGTAGCTTCTGTCCCAGCTTCTAATCGATTCAAGGGGAACAAATAAACATTAGACAATCTTTCAGCTTAAAGGAAGGAATAAACCACTGTTCATGTGAAGACTGCATTATGGTAAGTGTGTGTTGAAGTGAAGAAGGGCAGAGTAATTATTTTTTTCTTTATTCTTGTACAGGAAGTCAGCATTTGTTGTCTATTCTTAGTTGTCCTTGAACTGAGTGGCTCTCTAGGCCTTTTCAGAGGGCAGTAATGAGTCAGTCGCATTGCTGTGGTATATGGTGACATGTACGCCAGACCAGGTAAGGACAGCAGATTTCCTTCACTAAAGGGAATTGGTGTTCCACATGGGTTTTTATGACAATCAATGGCAGTGGCTATCAGACATGCTTTTTATTACAGATTTTAATTGAATTTGAAATTCACCAGCAGCCATGGTGGGATTTGAACCTATGTGCTAGGACACGAGCCTGTGCCTCTGGATTGCTAGGCCAGTGACATTCCCACCATTTCACTGCTTCCTTCTGCCGATTACAGTTATATTGCTTGCAAGATTGGGCCTGATGGTCATATCCCATCTTATCAAAATAATGCTTGTCAGGAACCCTCACACAACATTTGGAAAGATGTAATACACCTTTCACAATATATACGAATGATTTGGATAAGGGAACAAAATGTAACATCTCCAAGTTTGCAGATGATACCAAGTTGAGTAGGGGTGTGAACTAAGATGAGGATGCAGAGATCCTCAGCATGATCTGGACAGGTTGGGTGAGTGGGCATATCAATGGCAGATACAGTATAATTTGGATAAATGTGAGGTTATTCACTTTGGAAGCAAAAACAAGAAGGCAGATTACTACCTGAATGGCTGTAAATTGGGAGAGGGGAGTGTGCAGTGGGACCTGGGTGCCTTTGTGCACAAGCCGCTGAAGGTAAGCATGCAGGTGCAGCAGGCGGTAAAGAAGGTAAATGATACGTTGGCCTTCATTGCGAGAGATTTCGAGTACAGGAGCAGGGATATGTTGTTGCAGTTGTACAGGGCCTTGGTGAGGCCACACCTGGAATATTATGGGCAGTTTTGGTCTCCTTTTCTGAGAAAGGATGTCCTTGCTCTTGAGGGAGTGCAGCGAAGGTTTACCAGGCTGATTCCGAGGATGGCGGGTCAGACGTATGAGGAGAGATCGACTAGGTTGGGATTGTTTTCGCTGGAGTTCAGATGAATGAGGGGGGATCTCATAGAGACTTATAAAATTCTAACAGGACTAGACAGGATGTTCCCAATGGTGGATGTGTCCAGAACCAGGGGTCACAGTATGCGGATTCGGGGTAGACTATTTAGGACGGAGATGAGGAGATATTTCTTCACCCAAAGAGTGGTGAGCCTGTGGAATTCATTACCACAGGAAGTAGTTGATGCCAAAACATTGAATGTATTCAAGAGGCGGCTAGATATAGCACTTGGGGTGAATGGGATCAAAGGTTATGGGGAGAAAGCAGGACTACGCTATTGAGTTGCATGATCAGTCATTATCGTGAAGAATGGTGGAGCAGGCTCGAAGGGATGAATGGCCTCTTCCTGCTCCTATCATCTATGTTTCTATGTGATCTTAGAGAACTATACTAAAGAGACAGGGTAATGAGAGACTGAAGCAGCTTGTTCGAAGAAGGGAAGGTTACTCTGGTACTCCCACCACTAAACTTATTTTCAGGATGCAAGTATTGGGTATTGCCTGTCTCTTGTACAACAGGGAGCCTTGTGCAAATGGTGATGAATCAAACCAGCTGTGATCTTACTGAATGGTGGAGGAGGCTCAAGAATGCCGAGTGGCCTACTTCAGCTCCTAATTCCATGCTCAGATGACACCAACACTTAGTATTGGCTTTCCAGTACCCTATTATTTGGGTGCAAGGTTGCACAGTTGTCTCTGTTTGGAATAGAAGGGGAATGGGAGACAGCAAAGAGCTAAATTCTGACATATGCGCATATGGCTGCTACAGGCATTACCAATAGGAATCCTAGCTCCCTTCTGTCCCCTACCTTCCTTCTGTCCCCTACCTTCAGTGGAAGTGACTGCTTGATGCCAGTCCAAACTGACAGTTGATTTTGGGATCTGGCTGCTCTGTACAGATACACATTGCTCTATGAGGTGATGTTATCAACAAGTGTTCTGTAGGCTCTCACATGTGTGAGTGACGACATGAAGCATCATGAACAGCAGGGATGCTGATCCAGCACCACTGCAAAATGGGATTGTCGTCAGTAGGTGTTTGTGCATAAGCCAAACATAATAAAGCAATGCAGGTATAACTGCTTGATCTGTGCTGGTGCCATCCATTACAGCAGAATTTCTACTGCAAGGCAATCAATATTAAATTCACCAGCGCAACACGGAGCAGTATAGCAAAGGAACAGGTCATTCAGCGCACCATGCCTGTGCTGACCATGACGCCATACTAAACTAATCTCATCTGTCTGCATACAGTCCATATCCCCCTATTCCCTACCTGTTCATGTGTCTGTCTAAATGCCTCTTAAACATTATTATTGTATGTGCTTCCACCACCTACCCCAGCAGTGCATTCCAGACACCTACCACCCTCTGTGTAAAAAAACTTCCCTTGGATATCTCCTTTAAACGTTCTCCCTCTCACCTTAAAACCCAGGCCCTGACCATTTGACACTTCCATCCCGGGAAAAAAGACTCTGACTATCCACCCTGTCTATGTCTCTCACAATTTTATATACTTCCATTAAGTCACCCTCCAGCCTCTGACACTCTAGCGAAAACAATCCAACTTTGTCCAACCTTTCCTTGTAGCTAATGCACTCTCATCCAGGCAATATCCTGGTAAACCTCTTTTGCACCCCCTCCAAAGACGCCACATCCTTCCTATAGTGTGTCAACCAGAACTGCACACAATATTCCAAACATGGCCTGACTAAAGTCTTATATAGCTGCAACATGACTTACCAACTTTTATACTCAATGCCCTGACCAATGAAGGCAAGCATGCCATACACCTTCTCTACCACCTTATCCACTTGTGTTGCTACTTTCAGGGAGCTATGGACTTCCACCCCACGATACCTTTGTATATCAATGCTCCTAAGGGTCCTGACATTTACTATATACTTTGCTTTTGCATTTGACCTCCCAAAATGCGTCACTTCACACTTGTCTGGATTAAACTCCATCTGCCATTTCTCTGCCTAACTTTCCAACTGATCTATATTCTTTGATAAACTTCCTGACTATCCACAATTCCACCAACTTTTGTGTTGTCTGCAAATTTACAAATCAGACCACCCACATGTTCACACAAATTATTTATATATATTGTAAATTACAATGGTCCCAGTATTGGTCCTTGTGGAACACCACCTCTGGTCACAGTTCTCCAGTCAGGAAAACACCTCTCCACAACTACCCTCTGTCTTCTATGACCAAACCAATTTTGTATCCAATGTGCCAACTTACCGTGGATCACATGAAACTTAATCAAACTTAAAACACAAAAATTTGACTTAGAAATCAAGATTGTTTGTTATAAACTCAATTTCAATAAGCTCTGAAAGGGATATCATTGGAGAACATTACTGCTTTTCCTTCTTTTCCATGTGATCTCGCTTACACTTTAGACTTACACAAATAAAAGCTGGGCCAAACAATTCCATGCAGATGTTAACGTGCCAGATTATCAGCCTTCCAATACTAATCCTATACATGTTCTTCTATTTCTCTCTCCCTCATGTACTTAACTAGTTTGCCTTTAAAAGCATCAATATTATTCAACTCAAACTCTACTTATGGTAGTGACTTCCACATTTGTACCACTTTCTGGATAAAGAGGTTTCTCCTGAAATTAACATCAAATCTACCCATGTCAACTCCCAGCCTACTTTGTTCTAGATAAGAGTCCCAGCTTCTTCAGCCTTCCTTGAGAAGTACATGCTCTTAGTTATGTCATCAACCTTGTTAATCCTCTTTGCACATTCTTAAGACATTCTGTAATGTGGAGACCAAGCGCAATGACAATAACTGAAAGGAGACACAACAAAAATTCATCCCTAGGAGAAAGAAGCATGGTACAGGGAGGATGAGGCAGCCATGGCTGACTAGGGAAGCCAGGGATAGCACGAAAACAAAAGAGAAAGCATATAATGTGGCAAATGGTGGTGGGAAACCAGAGGATTGGGAAGCTTACAAAGACCAACAGAGGGCAACAAATAAAGAAATAAGAAGGGAGAAGATTAAATATGAGGGTTAGCTAACCAATAATATAAAAGGGGACTGTAAGAGTTTATTTAGATATATAGACAGCAAAAGAGAGGCAAAACTGGAATCTGAACCCCTGGAAAATGATGCTGGATAGTAGTGGGGAACAAGGAAATGGCTGAGGAACTGAATAATTATTTTGCATCTCCAATGATTATTGGAAAGGATTCTGAGAGATAGTATTTATGATTATTTGGAAAAGTGCAGTTTGATTAGAAATAGCAGCATGGCTTTGTGAGGAGCAGGTCATGCCTCACAACCCTCATTAAAATCTTTGAGGATGTGACAAAACACATGGGTGAAGGTAGAGCAGTGGATGTGGTGTATATGGATTTTAGCATGGCACCTGATAAGGTTCCTCATCGTAGGCTCATTCAGAAAGCAAGGAGGCATGGGATTCAGGGAAATATGGCTGTCTGGATACAGAACTGGCTGTACAACAGAAGACAGAGGGTGGTGGTAGATGGCAAGTATTCAGCCTGGAGTTCAGTGACCAGTGGTGTTCCACAAGGATCTGCTCTGGGACCTCTTCATTTTGTGATTTTTATAAATGACTTGGATGAGGAAGTGGAAGGGTGGGTTAGTAAGTTTGCCGTTGACACAAAGGTTGGTGGAGTTGTGGATAGTGTGGAGGGCTGTTATAAGCTGCAACGGGACATTGACAGGATGCAGAGCTGGGCAAAGAAGTGGCAGATGGAATTCAACCTGGAAAAGTGTGAAGTGATTAATTTTGGAAGGTTGAATTTGAATGCAGAATACAGGGTTAATGACACGATTCTTGGCAGTGTGGAGGAGCAGAGGGATCTTGGGGTCCATATCCATAGATCTCTCAAAGTTGCCACCCGAGTTGATTGAGTTGTTAAGAAGGCGTACGGTGTATTGGCTTTCATTGGCAGGGGGATTGAGTTTAAGAGCCGCAATGTTATGCTGTAGCTCAATAAAACCCTGGTTAGACCACATTTGGAATATTGTGTTCGGTTCTGGTTGCCTCATTATAGGAGGGATGTGGAAGCTTCAGAGAGGATGCAGAGGAGATTTACCAGGATGTCGCCTGGACTGGAGGGTAGGTCTTATGAGGAAAAGTTGAGGGATGTAAGGCTTTTATCATCGGAGTGAAGAAGGATGAGAGGTGACTTAAGAGACGTGAAAAAGATGATGAGAGGCGTACAAAATGATGAGAGGCATAGATAGAGTGGATAGCCAGAGACTTTTTCCCAGGGCAGAAATGACTATCACGAGGGGGCATAATTTTAAGGTGATTGGAGGAAGGTAAAAGGAGATGTCAGAGGTAGGTTCTTTACACAGAGAGTGGTGGGCATGTGGAATGCGCTGCCGGCCGTGGTAGTAGAGTCAAATACATTAAGGACGTTTAAGCGACTCTTGGATAGGCACATGGAGGATAGTAAAATGTAGGATATGCAGGGTAGTTTGATCTTAAAGTAGGATAATAGGTCGGCACAACATCGTGGGCCGAAGGAGCTGTACTGTTCTATGTCCTTCACAGTGGAAGACACGAGTAATATCCCAAAAATTCAACAGAGTCAGGGGGCAGAGCTAAGTATGGTGGCCATCACTAAGGAGAAAATACTAGAAAAACTGAATGACCTGAAAATGGATAAATCACCAGGACCAGATGAACTACACCCCAGAGTTCTTAAGGAGATAGCTGAAGAGATATTGGAGGTGTTAGTGGCAATCTTTCAGAAATCGCTAGAGTCAGGGATAGTCCCAGAGGACTGGAAAATTGCTAACGTGACACCCCTGTTTAAAAAAGGAGTAAGGCAAAAGACTGAAAATTACAGACGAATTAGCCTGACCTCGGTCGTGGGTAAGATTTTGGAGTCCATTGCGATGGATGAGATTTCTGAATACTTGGAAGTGCATGGTAAAATAGGGCAAAGTCAGCATGGCTTCATCAAGGGGTGGTCATGCCTGGCAAATCTGTCAGAATTCTTTGAGGAATGAGCAGGTTAGACCAAGGAAAGCCAATGGATGTTATCTACTTGTACTTCAAAAGGGCCTTTGAGAAGGTGCTGCACAGAAGGCTGCTGAGTAAGATAAGGGCCCATGCCGTTCCAGCAAGGTGCTAGTATGCATTGAAGATTGGCTGTCTGGCAGAAAGCAGGGAGTCTGGATAAAATAGTCCTTCTCAGGATGGCAGCTGGTGACAAGTGGTGTCCCACAAGGGTCAGCGATGGGACACAACTTTTAACTTTACACATAAATGATCTAGGTGAAGGAACTGAGGGCACTCTGGCTAAATTTGCTGATGATACAAAGATAGGTAGAGGGAGAAGTGGTACTGAGGAGAGAAAGGAGGCTGCAGAAAGATTTGGACAGGTTAATGTGGGGAAAGAAGTGGCAGATGGAGTACAATGTGGGAAAATGTGAGATTGACCCTTTGGTAAGAATACACAGACTATTTTCTAAATGGGGAGAAAATTCAGAAGTCTGAAGTGCAAAGAGACTTGGGAGTTCCAGTCCAGGATTCTCCCAAGGAAAACTTGCAAGTTGAGTCAGTAATTAGGAAGGGAAATGCAACTTTGGCATTTATTTTGAGAGGACTTGAAGATAAAAGCAGGGATGTACTTCTGAGGCTCTATACGGTTCTGCTCTGGTCACATTTGGAGTACTGTGCGCAGTTTTGGGCCCCATATCTCAGGAAAGATGTACTGGCCCTGAAGCGGGTTCAGAGGAAGTTCACGAGAATGGTCCCAGGAATGAAAAGCGTAACATATGAAGAACATTTGAGGAATCTGGGTCTATACTTGATGGAGTTTAGAAGGATGAGCGGAGTTCTAATTGAAACTTACAGAATACTGAATGGCCTGGACAGAGTGGATGTTGGGAAGATGTTTCCATTGGTAGGAGAAACTAGGACCCGAGGGCACAGCCTTGGAGTAAAGGGAAGACCTTTTAGAATGGATATAAGGGGAAACTTCTTCAGCCAGAGAGTGGTGAATCTATGGAATTCACTGCCACAGAAGGCTGTAGAGGCCAGGTCATTGAGTATATTTAAGACTGAGATAGATGGGTTCTTGATTGTCAAAGGGATCAAGGATTATGGGGAAGTGGAAGAATGGGGTTGAGAAACTTATCAGCCATGATTGAATGACAGAGCAGACTCAATGGGCTGAATAGCCTAATTTCTGCTCCTATGTCTTACGGTCTTATTCTGGAAATATTTGAACAATAATTGATGCATCTTACTTAAGTATTGAAACCAAAGGAGTATGGTGGGGGTAGGGGCAAGAAGTAGAAAGTGGTCTAGTAAGGGAGAAGGTGTTGGGAAAGTTGCTGGGTGCAAAATGCAGACTACAGCCCCAGATCCTGATCAGAAAGTGAGGTTTGTGCTGCAAGTGTGCAGACTATGAGAATTTGGTGAGAAAAGTTTGGGCATGTCTGTGTTCATTCAATTGCTTAGATCTCATATACCAAGAAATAGGCAAGGCATGAAGGGGATTCTGGTCAGCAGGTAGACTATAACAATGTCATGCATCCCCCAATCCTGATTATGGAAGTGTCTCCAGAATCGGAAGTCAGTCGAAGAGTTAAATCAGAAGGAAAAGCAGTCTCTTACCTGGACCTTCGGGATTTGTGGTAGCTACGGCTCCGACTCCTGCTCCTACTGTCGTAGCTATCATATGAATCAGACCTGGAATCCAGAGAGAGAAAGGATCACAGCTATTACCTAGTGCATTGTAAGTGTGAGGAGACACTACTTTACACATGTAATAAAGGAAATTCAGATGACACTATCAACCATGACATAGGAGCTTCAGCCAGTAATGCATTCTTACTACCAGCTTCACTTAAAGTAGGCAGTTTAATGGAGCAATCTCTGCTGCAGAGACTGCAACAGTACATTCAGTTACAGCCACAGTAACTTTGAGGTTTATTTCGTTGCAAGTCGCAAAAACACACACTTGCAAACTTTAAACAAGTACTCTAAACTCGCCCAGCAGCTCACGAAAGATAAGAAACTCTGGAACCACGAAACGTTGAATGCCTCACACAATATGGCAAAACCTATTTGTGGGATTATAATATTAATGTGTCTATTCTCACTGCATACTGATGTACAAAGGGGATGAAGATTTAAGTGGCTGTTAGTGGAAGAAAGCCAATTTAATAGAGGATGAAGAAAAACGACTGGAAAATGTCTATGAGTGCTAAACACTCAAACATCATAGTGTCTCTCAGGGCTATGTGCCCCACACTGTACTGGCAGATCTTTGACAATGCTGCCTTTCTACCACCAAATGGAAGCACAGAACTGAGACGTGGCAACAACACGCCCATCTCCTCATGGCAGAGCAAGTGCTGAATGCTGGCTGTCAGAACTCTGCAGGGCTCCAGCATGTTGTATCCCTGTGTTCACTGCCATCAGATATCAAATGCCTCTGTCAGTTAATTCACTGCCAGTTACTCAGAGTGAGGGTGGGGTTTTAAGAACCCTCTAACAAATGCACTTCCTCATTAACTCTGTTGCTTAACATTTGGCCTTTTATTGCATTAGAACCCTTTCTTGCAAACTGATACAGACAATGATGTTCTAATCTCTTCTTGAACTGAACACAGCTTTATATTTCTGGCAAAAATGTTCCCAAAATTTATTCTTAGTGGAGTACCCACTGAGATAGAAACTGTTGAAGCTGAGGGAGGTGACGGGCTAGTGGCATTATCGCTACACTATTAATCCAGAAACCCAGGTAATGTTCTGGGGGGATAGTAAGGACTGCCGATGCTGCAGTCTGAGATAACACAGTGTGGAGCTGGAGGAACACA
>JAHRHZ010000034.1:4618000-4630974 GCA_024137785.1 Ginglymostoma cirratum | reverse complement strand
TTTCTGAAGATGGGTCCCGACCCGAAACGTCAGCTTTCCTGCTCCTCTGACGCTGCCTGGCCTGCTGTGTTCCTCCAGTTCCATCTAATGTTTTGGGGACCTGGATTCGAAACCTGCCGCAGCAGATGGTGGAATGTGAGTTCAATAAAAGTATGGAATTAAGAGTCTAATGATGACCATTGCTGACTGTCAGGAAAAACGCATCACTAATGTCCTTTTGGGAAGGAAACAGTTGTCCTTATCTGGTTTACATGTGACTTCAGATTCACAACAACATTTGTGACTATCACTTGGAGATGAGTAATAAATGTTGGCCTAGCCACTGATGCCCATATCCAGTGAGCTAATAAAAAATTGCCTTGAACGTTAAATTTCATTATTTAAACTGGATGAATGAAGAAACTTCCTTCCCAAGTAAACAGAACAAAAAAAAGCTTTTCCTGCACAGCACAGGCTCAAAAACAAAACCAATTGCATATAACAAAAATGTGTTCTCTGCAGTCTCTTATACTGAATACATACCGAGACCTCCGGTGACGTCTAGATGACAGGCTCCGAGATCGACTTCGACTATAGGTTCTACTGTTTAAAGAAAACAAGATAGATAAGTAAACTATCATGCATGAAACAAACAACCACAAACCTGCTTCAGATCCTGACCCACATTAATACAGCACTTCACAACCAAATCGTTACAGACAGAGATCTCTCGCCATTCAGTAAATGCAGAGGAAAAGAGAACAGCCAAGGTGACCTTCTCTCACACAGCTGGCAACCAGGGATGTATAAAGAACAACCCGAGGTGAGCTGTTAACAATACTCTATGAATCACAGGTGGTAGCCAACGGCTGCCCCAGTGCACTGCTTAAAGCTCCACTCAACGTTTGCAAGGCTAGGCTCAGAATTGGGCATCCTTTTGTAGGAATTGCAAGCTCCAGCTTCATCATCTGAATTAAGGCACAGGGCCTACAAGTTATCACTACCTTACTGTTAGGGGTATCTACAGGGGAAATATTAATGTTCATTCTGAGTGTTTTATGGTTGGCGTATGTTTACGGTTGACAGATATCCCAAGGAGGAATGCTACTTTGCCTTTCCTTTAGCCTATTCATGGAGATAAATATTTAACTGTGTTTTAACACTACATTCAGCTCTACCTGCCCAATTTTCCCCTCATTCCTTCCTGAAGACACAAGATTGCTAGGGCACAACTTCACTGACGCCAAAGTGGTGAGGTGACAAGTTCTTTGGATATAGAGTCCATCACATTTGCATGTGATCCTGGCTGCAACTCCAGTCCATTGGCGCATTCTCGAGAAAGTGATCATGGAGCAGGAAGCAGGATTGGCTCAGGGGCAGACAATAGCATCCTTAGCATAGCCCTGTCTAAAAATACCACCTGATTCAGAACATAAACCAGGATTGAACCCAGAACTTGCCTGGCTTTATGGCTGAGGGCTACATGCCATGACCCATTGAGTCACCACAGAACAAACCTGACTGACCATCCTGGTTTTTTCACTCAGGTCAGATTGTGGAGCAAGGATCTGGGCTTCTGGCCAGAGCACTTCCCCTGTCAAGTATTGGTGGTGAAAGTGATTGTCTAAGGCCTGCATTCATGATTGTGAAGACTATACACATTGAGGGTGGACGGAGTGAGATACAGGAGGGGGAGAATGATAAGAATAGATATTTGATAGAGGTTATTTACGTTACAAATAAGTGAGATTTATTGCACCCAGAAACAGTAGAATGCAAGTCAAAGTCAAAACACAGCAAAGATTTAGAAAAGTTAAATAGTTATCATTGTTACTGCTCTCCTTTAAAAAAAATGTATTTAATCAGTGCAATTCTATAAGAGGCTGCCACTGGTTTTTAAATTCTGTCATTAAATTAGTGCGCTCTCAGCAAGTGTGAGACTCAGCTAGCAGCTTGACAAAGTCACAGAACCATAGAATTTTTACAGTACAGAAAGAGGCCATTTGGCCCATTGAGTCTGCACTCTCGCTTTGAAGAACATCCCACACAGATCCAGCCCCCTACACTGTCCCCATAACCAGGTGGCTAACACACCTAACTTGCACATCCCTGGACACTATGATAATTTAGCATGGCCAATCACCTAACCTGCACATCTTTGGACAGTGGGAGAAAACCGAAGCACCTAGAGGGAACCTATGCAGACACGGGGAGGACATGCAAACTATACAGAGTGACCCAAGGCAGGAACTGAACCCAGGTCCCTGGCACTGTGAGGTAGCAATGCTAAACACTAAGCCACTGTGCTATCCCTAATGTTAATTCACGCACTCAGCACAAACCAATACAGACACAATTCCACTAAAACGAAGCATTAAACACTGATGGATACTTCATTCTGCAAAACACATCCCATTCGGTCCCTAGCCTGATTGCCTTCCTCTACAATAACATATGAGATAATAT
Organism: Ginglymostoma cirratum; assembly: GCA_024137785.1. NCBI lineage: Eukaryota > Metazoa > Chordata > Chondrichthyes > Orectolobiformes > Ginglymostomatidae > Ginglymostoma > Ginglymostoma cirratum. Next base: position 4,628,529 of record JAHRHZ010000034.1, on the reverse strand, counting down.
GCATTAGTGTAACATGGATAGTTTCATTCAGTGTCTGTTTCCATGGTGTTTTTATGGTGTTTGAAATGATGGGCACTGCTGCTGAGCGCTGAAAGCTTGCTCTGCCCTACTTCTATTGCCTGTATCAATATATCACCAAATCCAATCCAACTGAGATCCCCACAAAACCCATTTGCACCAAGACCTCCCAGGAAACCTACCTGCAGTGAGGCACATCAGACCACAGAACAGGAGCAGAAGTAGGCCATTTAGCCCATCAGGTCTGCTCTGCCATTCAATAAGATCAAGGCTGATGTGATAATCGTCAACTCAACTTTCCTGCTTTTCTCCATAACTCTCGATTCCCTTAGGTTTTTTATTCATTTGTGGAATGTGGGCATCATTGGCTGGGACAGCATTTATTGCCTGTGCCTGGTTGCTTTGAGAAGGTGCCTTCTTGAACTGCTGCAGCCCATTAAAAAGTGGTGGAAGGTGTCATCAACAGTGCTATCAGCAGCACCTGCTCGGCAATAACCTGCTCAGTGGCGCCCAGTTTGAGTTCCATTAGGGCCACTCAGCTCCTGATCTCATTACAGCCTTGGTTCAAACAAGGACAAAAGAGCTGAATTCCAAAGGTGAGGTGAGAGTGTCAGTCCTTGATATCAAGGCTGCATTCAACTGAATGTGGCATCAAGGAGCCCTAGCAAAACTGGAATCAATGGGAATTGGGGGCAAATTCTCCTCTAGTTGGAGTTATACCTAGCTCATAGGAAGATGGCCATGGTTCGTGGAGGTCAGTCATCTCAGCTCCAGGACATCTCTGCAGGAATTCCTCAGGGTAGTATCCTAGGCCCAACCATCTTCAGCTGCTTCATCAATAATATTCCCTCCACCATAAGGTCAGAAGTGGGATTGTTCGCCGATAATTGTACAATGTTCAGTACCATTCACGACTCCTCAGACACTGAAACAGTCCTTGTCTAAATGCAACATGATCTGGATGATATCCAGACTTGGGCTGACAAGTGGCAAGTAACATTCACGCCATACAAATGCCAGGCTATGACCATCACTAGTAAGAGTCAATCTAACACCGCCCCTCGACATTCAATGGTGCTGCCATCGCCGAATCCCTCACTATGAATATCCTTGGGATTCACCAGAAACTCAACTAGACTCAAGACACAAGCACAATGGCTGCAAGTGCAGGTTAGAGGCTAGAAATATTGCATTGATTAATTCACCCCCTGACTCCCCGAAGCCTTCCACCACCTACAAGGCAGGAGTGTGATGGAATGCTCCCCACTTGCTGGATGAGTGCAGCTCCAACAACACTCAAGAGGCTTGACACTATCCAGGACAAAGCAGCCCACTTGACTGGCACCACATCGCAAAGATCCACGCCCTCCACCACTGACACTAAGAGGCAGCAATGTCTATCATCTACAAAGACAGAAGTCACACGACGCTGTTATAGCCCAACAGGCTTATTTAAAGTCACAAGCTTTTGAAGGGTAGCCCCTTCGTCAGGTGAACTGTGAGAGAAGAGCACACAGACACAGAATTTACAGGCAGAGAGATCAAAAGATCATACAACTGGTGTGCGTAGAGTGTCAAATAATAAGCCTCTGCTGGTGACCAAGAGTGTTGGACGGTGTGAGTAAAGTGTCAACAGCAGAATAACCAGCGAAGGGATGACCTATAATCTGACAGAACATAAAACATAGAACAATACAGCACAGAACAGCCCCTTCGGCCCTCGATGTTGAGCCGACCTGTGAACTAATCTAAGCCCACCCCCTACAGTATCCCATCATCATCCATATGCTTATCCAAGGACTGTTTAAATGCCCCTAACATGGCTGAGTTAACTACATTGGCAGGCAGGGCATTCCACGCCCTTACCACTCTCTGAGTAAAGAACCTGCCTCTGACATCTGTTTTAAATCTATCACCCCTCAATTTGCAGCTATGACCCCTCGTACTAGCCGACGTCATCATCCTAGGAAAAAGACTCTCACTGTCCATCCTATCTAATCCTCTGATAAAATGAGGCAGAGAGATAATTGCAAAAAATTAAAACTAAGGTGGTAGTGACAAACTAAACGATTGGAATAACATAATAGGTATAAGAGTCGCACGCCAAGTGTCTAAACAAAGTCATAAGTAATCCAAAGTTGTACAAACTAATTAAGATAGAGAGATCACAACAATTTATCAAGGTGATGCTGTCAAAACTGGACCGTAAGGAAGGGTTTACACATAATAGAACAGTGTGGTGGGGTCACATGTAGTGCAACATGAACCTGGTCCTGGACTTCCCACGTAGACGCGACAGTAAGAAGGCAAAACACACTTCTTCTTCCTCAGGCAGTCAGGAAAATTGGCATGTCCATAAAGACCCTCACCAACTTTTACAGATGCACCATTGAAAGCATACTGTCTGGGTGCATAACAGCCTGGTATGGCAACTGCTCTGCCCAGGACTGTAAGAAACTACAGAAGGTGGTGCACACAGCCCAGACCATCATGGAAGCCAGCCCTCCATCCATAGCTCCATTTACACGGCTCCCTGCTGCAGCAAGGTGGCCAACATCATCAAAGACGCATCACACCCCGGTAATGAGCTCCTATAGCCTCTTCCGTCAGACAGTAGGTACAGAAGCTTGAACACATGCACCAGCAGGTTCAGGAACAGCTTCTTCCTGGCTGCAATCAGACTGATGAATGGACTCTCTAGTCTCAAATAATGCTGATCTAGCTGACGTTGATCTTGCCTAGAGCATGCCCTGTGCAATGTAACCTGCATGCCACAAAACAGTGTGAAGCTGGAGGAACAGCAGGTCAGGCAGCCTCAGAGGATTAAGAGAGTCGATGTTTCTGACCTAAACCCTTCATCAGGACTAGTCTTGTTAGAACATGTATGCCTCCAAGTCTTTTTTGATCTGTACATTCTTTGCTTACTGTGATTTGCCTGTACCACTCGTAAATAGAGCTTTTCACTGTATTTCAGTACATGTGACAGTAAATCAATAAAGATAATGACTGAGGCTGTCTTCAGTGGGTATGGAACTTGGCTGTCAGTTTCTGTTTGGCGATTTGGTGTTGTGTATCTCGCTGACCCCGAATATTAGAGGCCGAATGCCCTTGACCACTCAAGTGTTCCCTGACAGTGAGGGAACAGTCCTATCTGGCCAAATGTTGACTCTCTCATACTCTATAGGTAAGGATGCCCGGAGACATGGCATATTGGTGAGACGATGCAGATGCTATGACAATGGATGAATGGACACTGTGCAACAATCACCAGACAGGGACGTTCCCTCCCAGTCAGGGAACACTTGAGTGGTCAAGGGCATTCGGCCTCTGATCTTTGGGTAAGCGTTCTCCAAGGCAGACTTTGAGATACAGAGCAATGCAGAATCATCGAGCAGAAACTGATAGCCAAGTTCTGTACCATGAAGGAGGCCTCAACCATGATCTTGGGTTCATGTTACACTACATGCGACCCCATCACACTTCTGTATTTGTAAAACCTTCCTTGCTGTCCGGTTTTGATAGCATCACCCTGATAAATTGTTATGATCTCTCTATCTTAATTAGCTTGTACAGTTTTGGATTATTTATTACTTTGGTTAGACCCTCAACATGCGACTCTTATACCTGCCATGTTATTCCAGTCATTTAGTTTGTCTCCAGCACCACCTTCTTTTTAATTTTTTGTGATTACCTCTCGGCTCATTTAATCAGATTATAGGTCATCTCTTCGCTTGTTATTCAGCTGTTGACACGATACTCACACCGTTTAACACTCTTGGTCACCAGCAGAGACTTATTATGCAACACTCCACTCACACTAGTTTTTTGATCTTTTGATCTCTCAGTGTATAAATTCAGAGCCTGTGTACTCTTCTCACACAGTTGACCTGCTGAAAGGGCTGTGCTCTGAAAGTCTGTGATTTCAACAAAAATGCCAGACTGTAACCTGTTGTGTGACTTCTGATTTAGTCCACCCCAGTTCAACACCAGCATCTCCACATCATTACTATCTACAAGATGCACTGCAGAAATTCACCAAAGATCCTCAGACAGCACCTTCCAAACTCACGACCACTTCCATCTAGAAGGACAAGGGCAACAGATACATGGGAACGCCATCACTTTCAAGATCCCCTCCAAGCCACTCACCATCACAACTTGGAAATATAATGCCATTTCTTCACTGTTGTTGGGGGAAAATCCTGGAATTCCCTCCCTAATGGCAATGTGGTTCAAATATTCCTTTCATCCATTAAAAATCTATCTCAGCATCAAATATGCTTAATGATCCAGCCTTCAAAACTCTCTGTGGGAAAGGACTTCACGGCTTCACTCCCTCAGGGAAGAAATTCCTCCTCATCTCTGTTTTAAATGAGCGACCCCTTATTCTGAGGCTGTGCCCTCTGGTCCTCGTCTCTCCCAGAAAGAGATACAACCTGAGAAAGGAAGAAGTTGATGACCTTCCACAGGCTAGTCTGCCGGGAGCTGGATAGTGGGTCAGGAGATACCCTAATAGTTTGGTAACTTTAGGTTTCTATCTGGGCCATGAGGAGCACGAAGGCTTGTCCTCACTTCATGAAGAAGCCTCGGAGCTCTCCAGCCAGAAATTACAATTTCCCAATTGCAGTCAGAAGACCTGAACTGCTTGTACCAAAATCCACTGATACCTGATTGCAGCCTTGTTCCACCAAATTATCATCCCTATTGGAAGGTAGTGCATCTACCTATAAACTAGGAAAACCTATGTTTCATTCCTGTCTCCCCACATTTGCCTCTTTCTCCCTCATGGCCAGCTAGAATTGGAATCCAAATGTCTAAACTGCACAGAATAAGACAGAATTGCTTGAATTGAGGCAATATTTTAAACTATAATTTTTCAGGAAACTGTGATCATTGCTGTAAGTGATGGAAGGAGAAAAATCCAGCCATAGCTGTGAAACAGATTAAGTACACGTAGTAGATATCTAAATTGTCTGTGGTGGCACACTCATCTCTGAGTCTGAACTGTGGGTACAAGAATCACTCCTGAAACCTGAATACAAAATTTAGACTGATACTCCAATTCAGTACTGAGGGCATACTGCACCATTGCATGTTAAACTAAATCCTCACTGGCTCTCTCAAGTATTTCTAAGTGTTCCCATGACCGTGTTTTAATAATAAGCTGGAGAGTTCTCCCTGGTGTCCTGCCCAATATTTATCCCTTAACCAACATCACATTAAAAAAAAAAGGACTCTCTGGTCATTGCAGCTAGTGAAACTTTACTATGAGCAAATTGGCTGCTATACTTCTAACACTGAAACAGTGACTAGACCTCAAAAGTAATGAGCTGTAAAGTGCTGTGGGACACTGAGATTATGAAATGTGCTGCACTGCTGCATGTGTTCAACCCTTTACTGAATGGATCAAAACTGCTGCACAAGCCAGAAATTTCTGAATGGGCAGGGAATTTTCTGCACTAAATGAAGACCACTTCTAATTAACGATTGAAGAAGCAGTTTTGATGCCATTAATAAAATCTTTATATAGAGAACAGAAAATCATTTTATAGAACTAAGGCAAAATACAGACATAAGTATATCTGAAGTAGCGTATTGCAATGATCAAATATACAGGAGAAAATCAAGGCATGAACTGTTTACTGACTGATAGCATAGAGAGGTTTATATCTGCATGCCACATACATTCAAGATGGATTCAGTGAGTACAATGTGAAACTGCACAATGTAGACAAATGCCTAGAGGTTGTAGGCAGCACCTCATTTTTGTTTTGGTGATGAAAGCTTATTAAAAGCATCTTTCAATTTTCTGAAGATAGGAAAGCTACAACCAATTTTACATATTGATGCAACTTCCCTCTCTGTCCCAAAAGTGACTGTTCATGATGAGGATCCAATATAAGTGCAAATAATTTCTAGTACAAACCCTTAACTGAACAAACAGTATTACTAAATGACTTGGTGAAGTCAGCTCCAAAGGGACAATTGCAGACCTGGCAGCTTTTTTAAAATAATGAAAGTAATGAATAAATAGCAGTCAGCAATCCAGGAGGGAAATGTGTGCACAGCACTTCATAAATATCTAATAATATTGAAGTAAGATCATAACTAATACACCAGACGCCTGCTTAATATCATGGTTATAAAAAGAATACTATAAACTTTAACAATCTTTTGATTTCTGGGCTATATTAAGTGAGCTGATCTCAATCTTGGCAGCAAATGGCAATTACTACATGTGATCTCAACATTCTTGGATGTAGGGAAGGGGGAACGGGCCAAAGTCAACCAAAGACTTCTGCTATCAGGACATATGCTGGAAAGCAGACTTTGGCAAAAAGCAGGAATGGTTGAGTGGCCCTCTGAGATCAAATGTGGTTTTAATAATCATTCTTAAAAATTGCACATAAAATTGAAGTGTATAAAAGGACAAGTGGCACCTCTGGAATTGCACCCCATTCCAGAGTTTGTATGTCAGGAAGAGAAGGGAAAACACTCAAAATAAAAATTTATGTCTTTTATCAAAAACTATAGTTTGTGTATAGGTCACTGCCAAATCTGGACTGGTGAGGGGGAGGATGGGACAGGAGTTACATCTGGATACTTAATTTCAAACCTCACCCACAACTTATAAAACGAAGGCAAACATTTTATGAACCCTCAGACATGGATGTGTTTAGTCACTGAGCGCTGTGAATTACTTCACGTATTTGAGCTGTTAAAGTGGTGCTTAAATGCCATTATTAAATGAAACTGTTATCCTGATAAAAACACCAGTGAGTGGTGGAGAAAAGTAGGGAGCTTCTTTTAATAAACGTAAGTTAGCAAAAATGGTGATTTGTCAGTGACTTTGCAAGGGTCAGATTGTTGAAATAATCAGACAATCGGCCTCACAATTTAACTCTTATAGCCCAGATATCAACCCGCTCTCCATATCTCAAAGTCCAAGACATCCATGCTGCAGGGTGACGTCCAGAAATGAATGTAGATGGGGTAGAACTAGGGCAATATGAAACTGCAAAATTAAATCCCATTTTTCTACAGTGTACTGCAATCTGCTGATATTCTGGTTCCACAGGTCACAGTACAGATTTAAGTACAAGAGGAAAGGCTACCATTACAAATCTGTTATCCCTTCTTTCCACTTGATCACTGGACTTGTTCGATGAAGAAAATCTTTTGAGAACGTAAGAAACAGTAGGAGTAGACCATTTAGCCCCAAGCCTGTACCACCATTCAAAAAGAACATGGCTAATCTTCTAAATCAACTATTTTTACCTGCACTACTCACACTTGATTCCTTTAATATCCAAAAATCTCTACAGTGCAGAAAGAGGCCATTCAGCCCATCTAGTCAGTATCAACCTTCAAAACAGCATCCTACCCAGTTCCAGCCCCCTACCCTATCCTCCTGACCCCACATCTCCCATGGCTAATCCAACTAACCTGCACATCCCTGGACACTATGGGCAATATAGCATGGGCAATCTACCTAAACTGCACACCTTCAGACTGTGGGTGGAAACTAGAGCACCCAGAGGAAACTCATGCAGACTTAGGAAGACGGTCATCTGGGGATACAATTGAACCCAGTCCCTGGCACTGTAAGAAAGCAATGCTAACCATTCAGCCACTGGTTTCTTGAATGTACTCAACAGTTGAATATCCACAGCTTGTTGTGATAGAGAATTTTTAAATATTCACAACTCTTTGAGCAAAGAAGTTTGTCCTCATCCCAGGTCTTGGCCTACTCATCTTGTCCGTAGGCACTATCAATCCTCCTAACATAGCATGAAGCTGCTTCTAAAGTGAGTTCGACGGCGTTCCTCAACCTCAATTCTTGACAACATTTTCTAGCCACTGATCCTTTCAAGTAGAGATACACACTGGCGTCCATTGTAAAATTTAACCACAAGACCATTTAGAACATAGAACAGTACAGCACAGTACAGGGCCTTCGGCCCACGATGTTGTGCCGACCTACTATCCTACTCTAAGGTCAAACTACCCTGCATACCCTACATTTTACTATCATCCATGTGCCTATCCAAGAGCCTACTTGGGACACCCTCTCAGTTCTGAGGAAGGGTCACCGGACCCGAAATGTTAACTCTGTTTTCTCCTTCACAGATGCTGCCAGACCTGCTGAGCTTTTCCAGCAACTTTGTTTTTGTTCCTGATTTACAGCATCCACAGTTCTTTTGGTTTTTATTTAGTATTTAACTCACTGCTACATCTCTTCCAGGCATGCCCACCTTGAAGAAGTTCTGCTCCTCTCTCCGACGGGATTTCCGTTCGAATCTCTCTTCTTGCCCACTGACTTTAACTTCACTGTCACTCCTGGTGTTTGACCAGGTATTTGCTAAAACTCGTTTCCACAGCCATATCACATCCCTCAGTGGCTGGCTTCGGCTCAGACACACCCCACGTGGATTCCAACTGAAATTTTCATCCCTCATGTTTTGAATCCTCCCAGGATCACAGATATCTCTGTGATGTTCAACATTCCACGGACAGCTGCTCTTGCCACATCCTGAGATCCACACTCAGTACCATGCGGCACCACATGCACACTCTCAACATTTCTCTCCAACAGCATTGCAACACACTGGCTCGGGGCTGCACCACTCCGCAGTTCCACTTCATCCTCTGGCTCAGGCGTGGTGCTAACAAGAAACTTATTCTTTTCCTCTCAGGTATCAAGGTCCACAAGATGCAACAACTCAAAAATACCCATGGCCCTCTGGAACCTTCCTCTCCTCACCTTCCCTCTGACTCTATTCCCTCCCCCAACCCCCCTACCTCCTGTATTCACCATCCCTCCTAACCTTCTGCTCTCCGATGCTGAACGCTCCGTACTCAGCAAAGGCCTCAGCCTTATCTCTCTCCGTCCCCACCTTAACGAATTTCAGGTACAACATGACGCCGAAGTCTTCTTCCACTGTCTTCGCCTCCGTGCTCATTTCTTTGGACAAGAGTCCACTCCCGTTCCACAGACCCCTTTGCCCAACTCCAACACTCTCCCTCCACCTGGATCCCTCCCTCCGGCCTTTTACCTGCTCTCCATCTTTTCATTGAGATCTGTCGATGTGACATCAGTCGCCTTAATTTCTCTGCCCCTCTCAACAAATTCAATTTATCTCCCTCCAAACTGACTGCACTCCATGCACACTGTTCCGAGGAAGGGTCACCGGACCTGAAATGTTAACTCTGTTTTCTCCTTCACAGATGCTGCCAGACCCGCTGAGCTTTTCCAGCAACTTTGTTTTTGAGCCTAATTGGGACCCTACTTCTTCATTATGCTGAACCAGTGTACTCCTGACCAGGGGGTACCTGAAAGTAATATCACAGGCTCAATCAGATTATATCACCCGAACCCCAAACTGGTTGAAGCATTCATGTGGATCAGGGTTGTTCTATAATCTCAACTCCTTTTACCCATCAGAGTTCCATATACCCAACAGCCTTATCTACCAAAAATTCACCACTCTCAATCTTGAAAACTTTAATTGTCCTAGCATCCAAGACCTTTTGGGAGAAAGATTCTATATTTTACTACCCTTTACATATGGAAAAAGTACATTCTAATATTCCTCCTAAGTGCCCTGGCCCTAACAGCCTTTCCATCCTTGATTCCTCTACCAGAGGTCTATCTGTTCCAATTAATCCTTTTGACATTTTGAACACTTCAATCAGATAATGCAACAATCTTTGATACCTGAAGGAATAGAAGCCAAATTCACGTATCCTCTAAGCCTTGGTGTCGTTCTGATGAACCTGCATCGAGTTGCAGGGCTCTGGATGGTAGGGTCTAACTCGGTTCTCCATAGCCAGAATAAAAAATTTCCTCCCTGGCCTTTGTAATCCAAGGTCATCCAGTCTGAGCTAGAGACAGGACTTTTAACAGCTTGCTAGCTCCAGTCTGATTAGGACGTTGTAGACTTAGAATGATTTCTTCAAGATTTACACTCAAAAAGTAGGCATTTAAAATACTACTTTCAAATCACCATTAATTTCTGTCAAGTGCACGACTGTATTTACAACAGTGTGTAAATTAAAACTCAATGAGGTTACCTGTGACTTCTGTAGCTTCTATAAGAGCTGCTGTTACTTGAGTGACCTCTGCTGTGTCTACGTCGACTACGACTTCTGCTGTAACTGCGTGACCTGAAATTAATCACAGTGTAGCATGAATGGCTTTCAAATAAGGAAAAAAAAAAATTTCCTGTCACTTTGGGGTTTATAATTTTCCCATCAGGGGTGTATATCTGGAGAGATGATGACACAATGGTAATGTTAGCCGTCTAGTATTCAAGAGACATAGGCTAATACTCTAGGTTCGACGCCCCACCACAACTGACTATGAAATTTGAATTCAATTTAAAAAAAAAAAATAGCTCATTGGCAATCATGAAAACATTGTCAGTTGTTGTGAAAATCCACCTGGTTCACCACTGTCCTTCATAGCATGAAACTTGCTAGCCTCATCTGGTCTGGCTTAATTAACACAG